>CM053785.1:1111355914-1111535914 GCA_028749045.1 Cupressus sempervirens
AAAGAACTTTAGAAGAGGAATGAGAAGAAAATGAGTGACATTTTTCAAATATTTTCAATGATGGAAGGATGTGACTCTTTCGAAAGGTTGTAATTATGAATGGTTATGACACTAAAAAAATATTTTAACTATGAAGAGTTGTGACTTTTCAAAAGGATTTTAATTACGAAAGGTTGTGTCTTTTTTATAGTATTGTGACTATGAAGTGTTGTAACTTTTTGGTAGTATTATGATTATTAAGTGTTGTGACTTTTCCAAAGGATTTTGATTATGAAGTGTTATGACTTTTCCAAAGGATTATGATAATGAAGGGTTGTGACTTTTCAAAAGGATTGTGATTATGAAGGTTTACAACTCTTTGAAAAGGACAGTGATGATAAATACAATATGGGAGGATTAAAAAAAAATTATGCCTAACTACAAAATCATCAGAGTAGAGAAAGTGAAAAAACTAAACTAATATATGTTGAATGTTGGGAATTAAAGTAATACATATTCTATGAAGGATTATAAAATGAAAAACAAAGGGAACCAGAGGTGTATTCATTTGATATGTTTATTTCATTAATAAATATGAATCATTCGGTAGCTAGAATTATCAAGATCAAAGATTGAGATGAGAACTTTATAGTTCTCATAGAGATCAAGTAAGAACTCGATAGAGGACATTCATTCGAATGTCAAGCTTCTTTTAAGAGAACTCAAAGATTAGAGGACATTCTTGATTAAATGTCAGGATTCCGAACTGGAACCCAGAGAAAGATTTATAAAGAATCTCTTAGAGACAATACATATTGTAGTGGTTAATCATATACATATGTTAGAGACTAGAGACTTGGTTAGAGGTGGGATCTCTACCAAGTAGTGATTATTAATGAGTATGCTCATTATCCGAGATCCCAAAGGCCTTAGGGGTGCATTCTTTATATGATGGTTGCTCAACCGAGATTTATTCTCACTAAAGGGTTGAGTAAACCTGAGAAGGATTCTTCCTAAGGATTAGGAGAGGTTAGAAAGGGTAGTACTTAGTTAATAGCTAATTATTTCATCATTACTAACATGTAGGATCTTAGTTTCATAAAAAAAAAATTATCATGTACTAACAATCTACTACAAGTTCTTGTGTTTGTTCCTTAAACCAGAAGTTGGGACATTACATTGTCCACTTATTGGATTGTAGTCCAAACTGATTTTTTTCCCCCTTGCTGTAATAGAACAATAAGCTCGAGGCAAGTGCCTGAATAAATGTGCATTCCTTATCAACCCTTAACAGGGTTTTATAGGTGCTAATACATCATCTAGTGGGTTTGATCCCCGCAATTGTATACAATTCAGGGGGTATTTTTGTAGACAAGAACCATTATTCTAGGACTCGTCTAGACCAGTGAGCCCAAAAGCGTGTTGGTTTGACCAAGTCCTAAAGATTTAGCACTTGGACTCTCTAAGTCTGGAAACACACGACCAAGACTAAGGAGTGGGTAGGGGAGTTAACATAAATAAAAATAATGCAAAGCATGTGTCTAACATTTTAGTTACTATTTTTTACCAAAACTTACAACCTCTTAATGCTTGTTTGGTTATGTAAATGAAATATACCATTTAAGTTAGGATACTGATTCGTAGCAGGAGAGCACGAAGGTGGAAGCGGAGGCGAACGGACACACGGAGGCAAGGCAATGCCCTATCGATGTCATCTAGTTGCCATCTACAAGCATCCAGATGCATCCAAAAGCTTGTTATTCGAAAGCCTGCATATGGCGTCCAAATAGCATCTAGTTGCTTGCAAGCTTCCGAACGCATCCGAATGCCCTCCACAAACGTCTAAATAGAAAAAAAAAATGCCTTTTTGACTTATATTTATTTAGGCTTATAATATCATATTTGTTTTTGTCAAATCCTTAAACGGCCCTAATAGAGGCCTTTCAACTATTCAACCATCATTTTGTTTGAAGTTGGGTTTACTCTTCTCATTTGGCTTCCATTTTGGCATTTTGAAGGCAACTTGATTATTTTCGAAGAGGAACAATTGTAGGTTGAGGGTTGGATTCCACAAGTTCATTAAAACACTAAGAGGTAAGCATTTTATCCCATTCTTGAGTGTTTTAATGAAGTATTTAGAGATTTTGATGAATTTTTTCAAGTTTTTTTCGAATTGTTTTTTAAAGAAATTGAAAAAACAAGTTCAAGTATCTATTTGAATGGTTTTGTATCATTGTTTTTTACTAGTATGTTTGATATTCATAGTTTTTTTATTTAATTGAATTTATTCAGTTTCCTATTATACAAAGAAACTACATTGTATTGTGCAAGAATGGTTTGCACCGGTAGTCAGTGTTCAATGGAAGGACAAGGTCAGTTCAGTGGCAAGGCAAGGAGAGAATAATTTCAAAATTGATTTAGGGTCTCCTCTATGGAGACATACAACAAGAATATCACAGGTTGCAAGTGATGACTCCTATATTTGGAGCAGTAATTATTGTCAAAGTAACAAAGGAAAGCCTTTCAATAGCTCTTATTCTCGGGTAAAATTTCATTTCATGGGCCCTGCTAGTAAAGGTTTTGGAACATGCAAAGGTGCAGATGAGAAACGGTTGTCTAATGCATAGATAGCTTCATTTGTAAAAGAACAAGAGGTTGTTGATCATTTGGTTAAAAGATCAAAAAAAAGTTATAATCAACCTCCTTCCTCAAAAAAAATGCAACCACCCACTGAAATGGAACCAATTGTATCTTCCAAACATCCATTCATGCAAGTAACTATACCAGGAGAGGAGGACGACGTAGAGAATCTTGCAACAGCCCGAAAAAGATACCCATCGCACTCTACATTTAAAATGGAGGCAAGAAAGCATATTGATGAAGCCATTGCACGTTGCCTCTATGCTAATGGTCTTCCTTTTAACTTGGTAAGATCACCATATTGGAAGGAAATGATAAGAGCTATCAAACAAGCACCAGCTGATTACACAAGTCCTGTGTATGAAAACGTGCATACCATACTCTTGCAAAGGAGAGAGTTTCTATAGAGAAAGCACTTCAACTCATTAGAAATTCTTGGAAAACTTCGAGTGTGACAACTGTGTCTGATGGTTGGAAATATACAAGAAACAAGCCATTAATTAATGTGATTGCAGTGCCCCCCAAAGGGACAATGTTTCTAAAGGCAATTGATTTTCAAGGGGAAGTGAAGGATTCACAATTCATCTCTAATATTCTCATTGAGGCCATAGATATGGTGGGTTGTGAGAATGTGGTCCAAGTTGTTACAGACAATGCCAAAAATTGCAAGGGAGTTGATGCTTTGGTTGAGGGTCAATATGACCATATTTTTTGGAAACCATACATTGTACACTCCCTCAACTTGATTACGCAACAAATTAGCACTCAAATAGATTGGGTGAAGCAAATATACAAAGAGAGGACATCCAAATGTTTGTGACTAACCACATCATGTCACGATCCATTTTTACAACATATTCACAATTAAAGTTGCTGAAGGTAAATTATTTTTTTGCAATTATTACATTTCATGGATTTGTAATTTAGTTAATATTTACAATTTTTTGTCACTTGACATAATGTTAACTTGCTTAGGTTGTTGAGACCCGTTTTGCATCTCATATTGCTGTTATAAGACGGCCTCTCAAGGTGAAAGATGCTTTGAGCCAAATGGTCATTTGTCCTCAATGGGGTCCGTGGAAGGCCTCAAATATAGAAAGAGCCCTAAAGATTAAGGGTATAATCTTGGATGAACATTGGTGGGTTCATGTGCAATATGTACTGGATATTACCGAGCCCATCATGACTATACTTCGCTTTGCTGATACAAATACACCTCGCTTGGGAGATGTGTATGATGACATGGACACCATGGTTGAGTAGGTAAAACATTCTATACAACCACTTGAGAGTGACCCTACAAAATGTCAAGCCTTATGCAAGTAAAGTGAAAGCAATAATTATTTATTGTTGGGAGAAAATGACTACCCCATTGCACCTCCTTGCATATGCTTTATCTTCGAGATATTATAGCAAGGCGGTACTTTCTATGCCATATAGAATGTACCATATGCTGATGAAGAGGTAGCTAATTAATGCTCCAAAGATTTTGCAAGAATCTTCCAAGATGATGAGATGTATGAAAAGGTGAGGTGAGGCTAGAGTTTGGCTTATTTGCTTTCGGAGCAAAGCTTACTCCATTTACAATTAAGGACCAAAATAAAATGGTGGCAATCACATGGTGGTACATGTATGGCCAAGCATCTACAACCTTTTGCAATTAAAATCCTCTCACAAGTAAGTTTTGATATTTGTTTTTAAATTATGAGTTGTATTCTACAATGAACAATCTAGTGTTTAACATCTGTCATATTGACATTTACTTTTCGTTTGTATGTTTAATTTTCAAAAATTAATTATGTGAACACGATGCAAGTTGCAAGTTCTTCTGCTGCTGAAAGGAATTTGAGTACATACTTCTATATCCATTCAGTGAAGCGCAACCAATTGGGGTCAAAGAAAGCTAAGGACTTGGTCTACATTCATACCAACTTGTGTCTTTTGTCACGTAAGTATGGTGAATACATGGATGGGGCAGCCAAACTTTGGGATGTACTCCCTAAGTGTGCAAACTTGGATGCAACAATTCGTGATCTTAATACGATGATGGATGATGGTGATGATAGGTCCATGACACATGGTACATCTAGTGCAAGTGGAACCATTCTTGGTTCAAATGATATGGACCTTGCAACGGTTGGAGATAAGGGGGATCCAAATTATTTTGAGAATCCTTATGATTCTGACTAGTGAACACTGAATCATGAACTATACTTCTGATTTTGTAGTTTGGACATGGAGTCTAGAACATAAATATTTGTGCTTGTGAAGTTTTAAATTGAAGCTTGAACTATTTAATTGACATGTGCAATATCTTGAATCTTGATCAATGGTGAACTATCATATGATTAATGATACTACCAAATGATGTATGTTTGTATATTTCTAAGTTTCTAACTCTAAGCTCTTGTATTTATAATTTGTTTAAATTCTTTGCATATATTAATATTATATATATAGACGTTTCCAAATGCATCCGTACCCAAAGAAAATTTTTAAAAAGGCTCGCATCCCATATCCGCTTCCGATTCCGCATCCGAATCAGTAACTTAGCATTTAAGCATAAGTAACATTTCAATAGGTGTTATTGGTAGGATTTTCAGAGAGGTTTTCGATCAACAGACATTATAATGCCATTCTATCCTTTAGAATATCTTAAATTTTTCAAATAGTTGAATTTCAGTAATCAACATTCTCTTACTCTCTTTGTTTCACTCTCTTTGTCTCTCCTGAATTCTAGACCTATCCAACTCCCTAGCACTATTCCTTTATCCTTTATGTTTCTCTCTCTCCTCTCCCCCTAAGATCTATACCTATTTCTCTACCTATCTTTTTCACACACCCGCAAAACTCTGCGAGGAGTGATGCGGTTGACCTTATTTTAGTGTTGCCCCCAAAGCTCCATCAAACTACAAGTCTAAGCAAGTAAAACAATGATGAATCATGATCATAAAGTCTACAAAGTATATATCCCTTGCTGCAAATCTTTGCATCTCTGTAGTTAAAGCCACAATCTAAGATTATCTTATTTTATACATTGGACAACTTGATTAGACAAGGACTGCATAGCAAAGTTGGCATGTTACAATCATTGTACTGTTGAATACAAGTTAGGTCATAGTTGGCAAGAAATGGCATTTTACATAATGTAGAGATATATCATCATACCCTACACACAACTCATAGAACAATTCTTTATCTTGGCTAAGGACAAACTAAAAGATAACTAATATCATTTACATAATAAATCCTCTTTGTTAATGAGCTTGACAACAAAACATACAGTCTTGGAGGCTTCAAGATAACTTCAATAATTCCTCACTTGAATGTACACACCAATCACTAAGACACAAGAAAATATCATGACTACATCATCACCCAAGTATTTTAGACACCAACGCATGACTAGTCGCAATGTTGGGATGAGTAATATAGGCTCTTATGAGCCATAGACTTATCCTTTTAGTTTTGGTATTCATTTTGACTCCATGGATTTCATATTCCATAAGGGCCCTTTTGATTGCTGGAATAGGAGTAGAAAATTTGGAATACGTTTTCTATTCTTCGTTTGGTTCGTCAAATGGAATAGGAAATGGGAATACATATTCTCATTTTACCTCTAAAATGAGCTTATACCCATTCCAAAAAATAGTTGTTATTGGAATAGCCATTCCTATTCCCAATATTGCATCCCTATTCTCCATTCCTATGCCTGCAACCAAATGGGCCCTAAGATTCCATGGATTTCATATTCCATAAGTCTTTGAATACATTTGACAATATTCATTTATCTAATGTGTTATTTCCTTTGGCTACAATTTGGGTATATATTTATGTGATCAAAATAGCGTCTATTTGATGAGGTTATTGTATCTCAAAGTTTATTCATTCAAGGGTGCACAAAACAATTTTTTAATCCTTAAAATCTCTAAATTTATTGGGTTTTCAAATTTGTCAATTCCTAGTCCTAGTCTGAATCCAAGTCAAAAATTATTTTTCGAGTCCAAGCCAAGTTCAGGTCTTATAACAATGATGAGAACTCTATGTTCTTATATCGTTTTATAAAATTTACCAACTTTGTTCTTAAATTGATGTAATGCCCTCCTTTTCCAACGCCATAGTTTTTGCCCTAAAATTACAACTTCACATTTTCAAGTAAAGAAAGAAATGGAATATAGTTAGCTTATTCCTTTCCACCAAGCCCATGAGCACAAAATGAAAAACCGCCTACCAGCCCCACATGGGGTTACCACTACCCGAATGGAACTTAGGTGTAATATCCCCATCTAATTCCTAAAACAATACTATGACAAATACATGTTCCGGGCATGGAAGGCCTAAGACATTGATAGTTTAGTTGAATCTAAGTTAGACGTCTAACTGGCTAATTAAATTGTTAGTTAGAGGGAAGATGCATTATTTGTTTACTTACTAATTCAGTTTGCAAGAATTATGATCAATGAGATAAAAAAAATTCACATCATGCCCTTCATTGCTTATTAAGGGAAGATGGTCGATTTCTCCAAGAGGCAAGTTTGTGGAAATATACTCTTCATACTTAAAAAGCACTTAAGAGATTGAATACAGCCGAGTAAAGGTGGTATTTATCCACAGTTTGGCAAGGCCATGGAAAACATGAAAAGAAAGAACTGAAAGGTAGAAACAGCAAAGATTATTGCAAGAAACAAGGATCATAATCAGACATAATGAGCAGACTAAGCATAAGCCTCCCACATGAAACTAAAGCCACTATTCAGGAACAGCAACAAAAATTAGACTCACAACAAGGTGTAACAGATAGAATGATCAGGATCATAATTCCAATTCAGAGTCATCCAAATTGCACAATATAGAGAGGTGGTCTAGGCACAGCAATCTTATTATTGAAGTCCAAAGACACATTTGTATTGATCTTATCATTAAAGAATTGAAGGACATATTTTATATCAATAATTAAGTCAAAGTAGCACAGAAATCTGTGAAAAAAGCAATTTGTATAGGACTCATAGCAATCCAACTGCATGATTATAAGGAGATCAGTTGGGAATAGCGATCTTACCAAAGAAAGATCAGAAGCTTATATTCTTGTAATGATTATAAATAAGTGTGGCACATTTGCATATATAATTATCAGATTTCAGAACTGACATCTCTCTTGGACAGAATTAAAATTTGCATCATATAAGGAAGGTCAAATCATAGCATTTCATATTCATGTGACATACACCCATTAAGTCCTTGCTTGAAGTCAATTTTTATACCAGTTTTACATAGAAATAAGTCCGTAATACATTTCCAATCAAGACCACATTCTCTATAAGCATAATTGTTTCACTGAAGTGCAAAATTAGAGGAATTTCCATAAGGGGATATTACATTAGGTGCTAATTGCATCCCTTATATGTATTCCATTGTAATGTGCATGAGGAAATCTCCTAAGGATTTTCCAAATCCATCTCTATTATTAAGTACCATGGAAGATCATACAAGGCACCTCGAGCCTGTCCATCAAGCTCAAGAACACAGAATGAGACCCACCATTCGGCCTCCCAGTCCCTCTTGGGTCACCACTACTCAAATGATGCTACTTGCATTCCTTGCATGTACCATATCCCCCCTCCATAATGGGATGGTTTAATGGTTGTAGGTCTTAAAGGAATCTTCACCATTATTAATCATGCATACATTCCTACTTCCTATCAAATGAAAGCAAGATAATTGATCAGGCAAATCAAAATGCACTATGCATCATATCAATGCCTCAAACAGTATATAAACTGTTGTCTGATTCATTAACTGTGAGACTGCAGATCTCTTGCTCAGTTGCATTCTTATTCCCTCTTCGATGCCTCGCTGAAATCTTTCTATCATGGCCTTATGCTGTGTCACAAGGTTCGCCGAATTTTTGGCATCAAGTTCAAAATTCAGAGAACCCATCAAAATGAAAAAAAAAATCATATAAATTCACATCAAATTCGTACAATCAATAAAATAGCTGCAATTTAAAGAAAGGGTATTTGGCAAAAAAAATTATAAATAAACATTTTCAGTTACTGGTAAAGCACGAGTTTAGAAATGCTCTCTCGATGACGGCCAGGGCAAATCCCGACAGCCATGTTCTGTCATCAATTGGACTCTGCATTGCAAACAGTAATTTATGGTGTGCATGTTCTATCACTATCTGGACTCTATAGCATTGCCCGCCGTGACATCCTGAAAATCTGCAATGAAAACACCATTATACAGCGAGGGGATTATTGGCCTGATTTTTCAGTTTACCTAAAATTTCCAAAAAACCAGTGAAAATCTGGAAGTATTTGTCTAGAATTGCCTTGGGTTTCAAAAATTTTGCCATCCATGTCCAAACCCTTGGGTTTACCTTGTCTTTTCTCTCGTTAAGGGTTTTGATTTTGAAATTTTAATGGGATTCATTAAAACCATGCATATGTTCATATCCCTAAGTTTTGGCCCTTTGTATCTTTTATATTGTTTTGCCCTTAAGTTGCGACTTTGCAAGAAGCTCCCAAGCGCAGCTTCGCTACGTTTTAATTGCCAGCATCGTTTGGAGGAGCGACTGTGCGATAATTGTTTCTTTTCATGATGTGCAGCTTTGTAGCGGTTAGGAAATTTTTTGCGGTCTATGGCGTGACTGGACGATCAATGTTTTTTTGGTTATCGCAGCTTCGCAAGTTAAATGATTACAGTTACATTTTCTATTGCGACTGGGCGACAAGTTTAAATGGTTAAAGTTTTAATGTGTTCACAGCGTTGCAAGTGATTTAGCTTAACCATGGTTTGTAGTCGTGATAGAGCGAAAGCTTTGTCACTAGGTAGCTGGGGTTTGCGTGGAGTTAAGATTTTCAATCGCGGTGGTGCGACCGTTGTGCAGTTCAAGAATGTGTAGGTTTCCAGTGTTTCATCATTGCCATTAGATCTTTCCAGATCGATGGTGGGCGTATGCCCGCATTTTAAAGTTGAATAAAGTTTAAGCAAAGCGGGAATACGCCTGATTGCCATGTGTATCTGTGGGCCCATTTTCAGTTGAAGTTAAGGTTTGCCTTATCGCCTAGTCACAATGGGTTAGTGCTAACCTGGAGTTAAGGCCGCAATACTGTGATTGCCTTATCGCACATCCGCAAGGGTTAATGTTGAGTAAAAATTTTAAGTTGTGGAGTGGCAACCAAGGATGGATATGCAGTTGTTCGCACGGTCGCAGGTCAACTCAAGTGAAAATATGGTCAAGTCACGAAATTGCAAGAGGTTGACATGTGGCATGACGGCAAGATTTTATTGGGTAACAGCGCAGATCAAATAGATGAAAGTTCAATTTTCCAAACCGTCTAATGATGAAGATCAACGATAGGCGTATCCCTGATTCTTGAACATGTCAGACCTTTAAGCAATGCGGGGAAGCACTGTCATGACACCTGTCCCTGCGGTTTAGCCTTTTGAAACACTGTAAGATTGAGCAATTTTCCTATCTGTCAGATCTTGAGAAGATCGACGATGGGCGCTTCCCCAAATCCTGAAAAATGAAAGAACTTTAAAGAAAGCGGGAAAGCGCGGTGATGCCACGTTTAGTTGGTGAGGTCATTTATTTTGTGGGCCACATAAGGGAAACATGTCCGAACAGCTAGAAAGTTGTCAAAACAAGTTGGCAAATTGGTGTTACCTCATTGGATACAGTAAATGACTGTATTACAACAAAGAGAATCTTGTGGAACCGTTGATCATTTGGAGGATCGATGGTTATCACTTCCCCGCATTATAAAGATAATCGAGTTTTAAAGAAAGCGGGGAAGCGACATTGCGACACGGGGACATGTGGGGTCAACTGTTTCGAAGGTTGCCAGGTAATGCTGCGGTGGAGTACATACCAAATGTCTTATCCTAATTTGCCAAGGCGTATTATGTGCATGCGGAGGTGTATGTTGAGTTGGCTCAGTGGGCCCCAAATCTTAAGGTGGATGGATTAATAATAGGAATCTTTCATGATCATCATTCATTTGGAGATCGACACTCGTCAGTTCCCCGCATTATGAAATTGATCAGACTTTAAGCAAAGTGGGTAAGTGAGGTTTCCACACCTGTCCTGTTTCAAAAAAGGGTAATGCAGCCTTTTTGTTTTAAAGCTTAATCGTCCGATTTGATGTAGATCAATGGCTGGGGTTTCAAATTTCGCGGCGCGACCTGAAATATGACTGTTAGAAGCATTAATTCTGATCAATGCAACTTCGTGTGAGACCAAATTTGTCATAAGATTTCCACTTTTCTCATTATTGAACATTAAGGTTACAAAATTCTCAAAGAGCGGAAACATTCAAAGCTCAAAGTGCATTTTCTAAGAGTCACGAATTGCTGCTAACAAATTTTTCAGTGAAACAAAGAGGAAAGTCGGGTAGGTATCAAAACTTCTGGTTAATTGAGAAATCACAGTCACAGTAAGATAATATATTCAATATGCCTCCACGAAAAGATTTCTCAGGAAAAGTAGACTACCAACAAAGGGTTTTACATGATGATTTCTTAGAACAAATGCCACAATTTACCAATGAATTCTCCGAACGAAAAGAGTTGATACCAAAAAAACCCTAGGTTATTGGTCAGTGAGGGTTTCTACGACAAAGCAAATTGGTTGAGGGATGCTGAGACATCTATTGCAGGTTTAGAGTTGTTCCATAAGTGGTTCGCAAAAAGAAAACTGAACACGCCCTTGGGAATTTGACATTGGTAGGTTAATTGTCCCACGAGTGTTCTTTGATGATGACTTACTCGCAATGTTGGCGAAGAAATATGACCCTATATCAAGGATAGTTAAAAATCATGCTAGGGATAATCTTTTTAGGGTTCCGCCTAAGTTAATTAGGGAAGTTTTCAAATTAAACCCTAATCATGCAGTGCATGAACAGATTGACCTAGAGGATTTGCAGACTAGATATGATGCACAGAGGGTATACTTGAGAAGAGGCCATTGAAGAGCATTTTGTCCCATTAGTAACTGCTTCTACCCCAGAGCCATTATTAAAGAAATTTTTCAATCCTAGGGCTCAGGCACTATACTTCTCTCTTTGCAGAATTTTAGGAATAGATGAACAAGATCACATTCAAGGATCCATTGTTCTCATTATTGCTCAAACACTTCAATATGGCATGAGCTCTATTTTTTATTTTGCTACTCTTTTAGCAAAAGAAATTCATGATGGATTAATGGGTATAGCTAAGGCTAAAGTTGATAAACCATTATGTTGGTATTCCATGTTAATGTATGTATGTTTGTATAAAGGAATTACTTTCTTCTCTAAAGAAATGAAGTTGGAATTGGAGAAGGATGGAGAGAGATTACTAGTCCAACTGTGGAGTGTTGATATGACATGGGAGGTCACAAATGCCAGTTTTGTAAGACTTGACAGATATTTTGCCTCCAAGATGAGGATTTTATTGGCTGGAGATAGTCCTAGAATACCTCAATCATTACTAGAACTAATTAGACTAAAGGATTATGCAAAAAGATTGAAGGTAAGTCACAATTGGGGAGACATTATCCCGTATGCAGTATCCACTATGTTCAGAGTATATGGTTTCCTTGGAAAACCACATGTACTGCTATACCAAGTGCCTTTAAAGGTAGGGATTGCTGAACTCCTATGGCAGATAGGATTGCTAGAAGAGAAAGAGCTGATTGGTAGATCCAAAGGTACCTTTTTTCCTCAAATTACTATTGTGCATAATTTTGTTATTGTTAAAAAAGGGTGGAGAAATTTAGAGAAATTTCTGGATAAATATCAGATGGCCCAATCCCATTCCCGATTCATAGATCCTGAGGATTTTTTTAATTTGTTCAAAGAGAGAACAAGAGCCATATCCCATAAGCATATAGTTTACTTCACGGAAGATGTAATTAGAAATCAATTTTCATTGCAAGAACAAGAGGTTAGGAAAGAAAAGTGGAAAGTATACAGTAAGGCGCCAAATTTTGTAAATGTTTTTGAGCCAAAATATGATCCCCTTGCTGAAAAGAAACATTGGAGAGGCAAAATGGATTTGCTCATGAACAATTTTGCTGGTTTTATGCAAACCTTGAATGAAAAGAAAGCAATCTTAACCCAAACTTATCCAGACAAGGCAGCTAAGGTAGAGACTAGATTGGCTAATAGAGTAATCATAACACTAGGCCAATATACATTGCAAAGAAGACCTGGGTATGTAGTGGCAAAGAGTGTGCAGCCTGTACCTCTTTACAAGAGACAGCTTTCTGAGAGCCCACCTGGTGCCCCTACTTCCAAGAGACAAAAACTAGAATAGGGTTCCTCTTTTAGGGTTGAAGAGTATTCCCCCACACAAACTCCCCTTCGCATAGAAGATGAAATATCCTTAAGGGAACGGCTGAAACAAATGGGAGGGGAGAGTGACATTGTGATCACCACAACAGATATAGAGGAAGGAATCCGTGAGGAGCCCCCTATGCCTACATTAGCCCTCACTGTGGGAGATTTTAGAGGAAAAGAGATTGATCCTGTAGTGGAAGAGGCATCTAAGAAGTTCTTAGAGGATGAAAGTTTTGTTAAATCAAGGGCATTCACTCAATTTTTGTGGAGAAGAAACATTTACAATTTTGAGGCAAAATGCAAAATGATTAAAGTAGAGCAACTTGATAGACAGGACTCTGAAATTGAGAAACAGGTCAAAGTTGACCTTATAGAAGAATTTGCATAGATAACCCCTAAAGGGGGTAGGCAACTACTGAAGGATTCGGGAGTTTTGATATTACTTGAGTGGGACATTGCCAATGCAATGATTTTTGACACAGTAAGGAAGGCAAAAGACACCCAATTTAAGAGTGAGGAAGAAGTCTTACAAGCCCACAAGGGGTTAAAGTATAGCGATGACCATCAAACCTTGGTAATATGGTCAATTCAAAAAAGAGATAAAGCCAGAATTCAAGAAGTTTCAGATTCTAAGCTTATAGGCAGTCTTATGGTCTACAGGGCAGATGAGGTGGATAGTGACAGAGCTGCTAGGATGAGCAAAGCAATAGCAGATTTTGGAGTAGTAGTTGCTACCAAAGATGAGAACAAATTCTTAGAATTGAATAATAAATTTGAGGTGTTAGAGGCATATGAAGAAAGAGGGAGGAGAACAAACCAAATGGAAGGAATGAATGCTCAAATGGAGAAACAATTGGGGAAAAGGAAAGTAGGAGAAGAGTCTAGTCAGCCAAGGATTACCTATCCTCCTCGTCCTCCAGTTGCACCTTTCACCACAACTCCAATTATAGAAATGCCAACTACCCCACAGGAACCCAGATTGTATATAGCTGAAGAATTTGAAGAAGAAAAGACTAAATTATGGTCAATGCATGTGGAGCTGGGTGTTCAGTATGAAAACAAAATAAGAGACACGATTATGTATCTAGTAAATAGGATAGGTTGGCCTGTATTTTATGAGCAATTGTCAAAATTAATGGATGTGTGGAATGAGCTGAAAAGTAATGAGGCCACTTTGAAGCCAATTGTGAACAAATGGAACAGTAGGGATAGTGATGTTACTATTTTATGTTATTCAGTTATTAGTCTTTCTTGTGAACAAGTAGAAAAAACATTTGATATGACTAATGGTCTTTTTGATTTTGATAATAAGAGAATTGTGCTACAGAGGAAAATTATCAATTATTTTTCAAAATATCTTGGTAAAAAAAAGTTTTGGGCTTTTCCCTCATGCACTTAAGGCTGTAGATAAATTGAAGGATAAAGAAAAGTGGGCTAAGGAGTTGGATGATTTGATGTGCATTAGATTAAATAAAGTCGTAAGTAAAAAAGATCACATATGATTCGCCAAGACAACGGAGGAAGTTATGCTGGTTCAGATTTTCTTTGATTCTTTCAAAAAGGATTTTGATGAAATTGAGAAATTAGGAGAAGATATCCTGAAGAAACAGCAGGAGATATTGAACTTCAATTGACCAGATGATTCACTTTTCAATAACTGGATGTCAGATCTTGCTCAAGCAAATCAGTTGATATTTGAAGAAACTGATGAAGATGGTGTGGACCCGGATGAGTTACAAATAATTGATGCACCAAAAGAAAGGAAAGAAGAGCAACTAACTTCAGAAAAAAGAGACAGTTATTCAAACTGATGATTCAACAAAAGAACAACCAATTGTAACTGTGGACATGACAATCCATGATGATCTGGAGGGAGAGCAACGAATTGCAATCAATTTCCAAGTATCAGAACTTGATACTTCATGTGCAAATCAGATTGTCCCACAGTTGGAAGGACAACAAATAGAAATGGATCAATCATCAAACGAAGCCCCTCAGCAACATGAAGCCACAACAGCAATGGTCCCACCACAAACGGATAAATGATAAAGATATTTTGTTGTAGGGTGCAAGAAAGTACCAAGCTTTTGTCTTTTTGTAATAGTGACAGTTTGGGCCCCTTTTGTAAAATCTTTTTGTGCTAAGAACAGTTGTCCTTTTCCCTCTCAACTCGTAGCTTGTTGCATCTCATGCTATATAAATGAGATCCCAAGGCTAGAGGAAGAGTCCGAAATTTACATATTTTTTAGTATTATGCTAGTCTTGCATTCGGTCCAAGCAGTCTTGGTGTCAATTTTATGATGTATTGAACCGTAAATCTAAGAATACAAGAACATATTGAATGAGAAGTTGTCATACCTTTGTATTTCTGAGTTTACATTAGTTGTATAATTTTCAAGGAGAATTAATACAAAGGGAATGTTCTACCATATTTGTTTTCTCTAAATTCTATCTCCATTGTTATGTGTTGGTTATGTTGAGATTGTATGAGCAAAGTTTATGCAATTTAATGCAACTAGGATATGTTGTATATCAATTTGTTGTTGCTTTTAATTCAAGGAATTAAGTAAATGCTTCAATAAATTGATAGGATTTCCAGTTATATAAGAAGGATATTCATAAGAATGGGGTTTAGGGTTAATTGCTGATATAACTGATTTTAAGGCAATTAATTAGGTCAAAATTGTTTGGTAGACTCTAAATGCCAATGGATAGGGCACTAATCATTTATTCAATTGCATGTTGAAGAAATCATGGAGTTGCATGAAGCAAAAAACTTTACAATCAAATCAATTTTTACTTTCATGAATGTAAAGTTAAATTGTTGGTCAGCACTTATTTGCAATAATACCTTGTACGTCATTGTTAGCTGCTACTATCAAGGATTATTTGTAAAATTTAGAAGAATTGTGACCATTTTCTGCTGTAAGGGATAGAAGTGAAATAGAAAGAAAATGTTAATAAGCATATGTTGAAGTGAAGAACCATAAACCAGTCATGTATCCACATTATCCCTAAGGTGCACCCACCTTGGTCAGCACTTATTTGCAATAATACCTTGTACGTCATTGTTAGCTGCTACTGTCAAGGATTATTTGTAAAATTTAGAAGAATTGTGACCATTTTCTGCTGTAAGGGATAGAAGTGAAATTGAAAGAAAATGTTAATAAGCATATGTTGAAGTGAAGAACCATAAAGCAGTCATGTATCCACATTATCCCTAAGGTGCACCCACCATTTTCTGCTGTAAGGGATAGAAGTGAAATAGAAAGAAAATGTTAATAAGCGTATGTTGAAGTGAAGAACCATAAACCAGTCATGTATCCACATTATCCCTAAGGTGCACCCACCTTGGTCAGCACTTATTTGCAATAATACCTTGAACGTCATTGTTAGCTGCTACTGTCAAGGATTATTTGTAAAATTTAGAAGAATTGTGACCATTTTCTGCTGTAAGGGATAGAAGTGAAATAGAAAGAAAATGTTAATAAGCGTATGTTGAAGTGAAGAACCATAAACCAGTCATGTATCCACATTATCCCTAAGGTGCACCCACCTTGGTTTTGTTGAACCTAAAGAGTAGAGAATTCTCGTGATTCTGTAAAGTTGGATCCAAATCTGGAGATTTCTTAGTTGAATATAGGAGGTGGCTAACCCTTAGACCAAGACTTATCCTCAAAATCCTAGTATCAGGTACTTGGTTGCTTGGTAGTTTTGAAATACCAAAAGGGACGACCTGCATTTAAACTTTATGTTTGTTTTATTTGTTTTTAAGCTTAGGTTGTCGTTATGTAATTTTTTAATGTTATCATTGTTTATTTATTAATATATTATTTTTAATATTGTAAGCTTGTGTTTTATTTATTTTATTTGTTATTAGATTATTTATTTTTTATTAGCTTTAGTTTGTTTGAATGTTTGATTTGATGTATATAAATTTTATTCAAACTTAGTATTTGTGATTTTATTTTTTAGTTTTAATGTATAATCATTAATGTATATATTTTAATACTTTTATTTATTATTATATTATTTTTATTTATTTTAATTTTGTTGATGCTTTATTATTATTTTTATATATTATTTCATTATTTTTAGTTTTGTTAATATTTTTTTTTTTTTTTTTATTAATACTTTTATTTTTTTTGTTAATACTTTTATTAATTATTTTTGTTTTTATTATTTTTATTCATCATTATATTATAAGGCGAGTTTAATGTCGAACTTTTTTCAATTTTTTTCGTCTTGCCGAACTTCATTGTTGTCAACTCGAATTCGAACTCGAACCTTGTGACTTCGGCCTTGTCTTCTTGCTTCCCTCAAAATATGCGATCTTTGGAGGTATCTGCCCTTCCATAAGGGAGTGTCCTTTGTTAGTGATGCCACTTCATAGCTATTATTCATCACAAACAATTCCTTTATATACTTGATACATTAAAGTGGAATTATTCTTCTATCTTCCAGGCAACCTTTAAGATCTGCCTTAAAGGTTTTCCCTAAATCCGCTTGAATGTCTGCTCTACTTCTGCTTTATATATGTTCTTTGTTCTGCTCAAACTCTGGTTAGATATCTGATTATATATTTTATGTTAGATCTGCTAGAAGTATTCACAAAGATCTGCTTTTCTTAATTGTTCCCCTCTCATACAAGTCTGCTGCAGTACCCATAATATCTCGCTTTTTCTCCTCCTCAAATAAAACTTTCTTTCCTTTATATCTTCCATGTAAAGGAGAGGTCACATCTCATCATTATATCTGACCTTTTGAGAAGAGAGAGAGCCTTTCGAAGTCGACACACATTGGAAGTGTACAACTCTTTATAATTCACTTCCTTATTTCTTATTCCTTTATTAATTTTTTCTTCATTATCATGCAAAATTCATCTTACTTCTCTCCTCTCCCTTTTATATATCATGTTTGAGGAAGACAACTTCAACAATTCATTGACCATTTACTTAACTAAATTTTAATTATTTTTTATTTTATTCCTCTATATAATTTTTTAATCATTATTGTTTATTATTAAATCCCTTAGTTGCCTTCAATTCGGGCACTTGAATCGGATCCATGGATTCTGGATTTCTTTTTCCCAATTATGATTCGTGGAGGATTCATGTGCATATATATATATACACACACTAAAAAATGAGAGAAATATACATAATTCTAAAACCAAATCATTTCATAGTATGAATTTATGATTCTAGTATGGATCTTTGAATCTAGCGTACTTGATAATTGATTTATTTTCACGATTATAAAGAAAATCAACACATGCACATTGAATTACTGAATTTCAAATGAAATTATGATCCTTGAGGAACCTTGGGCTGTGGCTTGGATCCTTGAGGATTCGGGTTGTGGATCCTCAAGTTGTAGCTTGGATTCTTGAGGATCCGAGCAAGATACTTGATGTTGCCTGTGGATCCGTTAGGATCCGCGGGATCCTTGAGGATCTGGGCAGGATCCTTGATTTTGCTTGTGGATCTATCAAGATCTGCGGGCTGGATCCGGATTCGTGCTTGGATCCTTAAGGATCCGAATTTGGATCTGGCATATCTAGGAAGAATCCAGCAACTAAGTTAATAAATCCTATTTCAAGAAGGGGACATGACAATTAATCATATTACAATTGAGAAAATTAACAATGATAGCTATGGATATTACGATCATTAATATTTGACATCTCTAAATTACTTTAATGATAATCCTTTGTGGAGATAAAAACGATTGTTTCTGCATATACCCAAAATGGGCAATGGCACCAATTGCAATTTTACTATGTTCCCCCGAGTTTCCAGGACAGGTTTTTGGGACAGCAAAATTTTTTGGCGATTTTGGGGATGGGGGGGCGGCAAATGGGGACGACTATATATATAGGGAAATTTTAAAATATACACTGAAATTTGCAAATATACATGTCATTCATATGAAACTAGGCACAAATTTGTACAAGCTAAAACATTATAGAACCTTGACATACACCATTTGAATGCCATCTAGGAAATAATAACCAATTTGAGTACTTAATTGTCAATATGCATATCAATATGTGAAATAAAATATTTAAATATAAGTTTAGCAGTGAACAATATCATAAAAATCTGGATATCTAAATATACCCAAAGGCTAGAGGGCTGCCATAAAGTTTCATCATCATGCTCAAGTTCAACATAGAAAACAAAATATAGAAAAATGAAGCAGACTGCTGCTCAAGCTCTTGGAAGCTAAAAAATCACCTCCTCTTCTTGCAAAATGAAAACCCCAGCCAGCTGCAACACACTCCAACTTCACAGGCGAAACCAAACAAATGACAAAACAACCATTTAATGTGGTCTTTTTGACCTTTTAGGGCATTTGGAGGGGCAGAGTGCACTGGACAACCAAGTAGAGACAAACAAAATAAAGTTTTTTGTTCTAATATTTTTTTAAGCTTCACAAAAAACGGGAACGGTCAGCCGTCCTCAATACGATTAGGGGACTTCTAGATGTCCCCCTTCCATACTGGGGACAGCCAGCCGTCCCCTTTTTTTTTCTCCCAAAAGTCCCCAAGTACCGGGGACATCCCCTACATTTTTTGCCTAATTGGGGACGGCTGGGGGATGTCCCCTACCCATCCCCAGGATATCCACATCTCGGAAACATGGATTTTTTGGCCGGGGACCCGTCCCTGGGGTACATAGCTGAGTTTTTCTATTGGAATTTTCTTTCTATGATTGTAAATTTTCTGAAAGTCTCATCATAAAACACACAAGATGTTCATTATTTAAGAAATCATTCTATGTAAATGACCACGTCTATACTCACAGCAACAATAATGGACTCAGGTTACAAGTGGGGCCCTGCCTTTCCTCATCATTGGATAGGCAGGTAGCTCATCGATTGAGCAGCTATTAACCACATCTAGATGTTAGGTTTGAATCTTGCAATTTTAGACATGGTGTCAGAGGCGCCAAAAGTGTTGGAAACCACAATGATGCGCTCTCAAAGAAAATTTATGTCTCCATCCCAACTTCTCATACTTTTGGTTGAAACTGGGTAATTATTTTGCCATTTCCCCATTTATTTCCTATTTCATATTGCTGGTGAAAAAGGACTCACTTTTCATTTGTTTTCTATTCTTAACGTTTTTGGATGAAATTTGTCTTTAATATACTTCAATTTTCTGTCTGGATAGCTCAGGATTTGTCTGCGATTACCAACAGCTTAATATGTATCTGGAATCAGTGTTAAAATGGAGTCAGTTAAACCGGTATGTAGCAGTGAACTTGAGTAATATTACTCGTCAAAAGTAAAATGGATAATTTCCATCATCAGAAATCAAGCATTGTTATGGTTCTCTGGTAGAACAGCTCTAACTGTAAAATTTCTTGAAGTGAAGCTCTAAATAGAAAAAGAAAATTACAGTATTTTGATCTTTACAGGGAAAGGTAATACAGCAGCAGGAGGAATTACTTCTGAAGTTGCCGGCTTGGAAAAAAAACCAGAGGAACTAGCAGTAAGAAATCACCAGGTCCATCAGGCCTGGTTTCAAACTTCCCAGTTCATAAAAGGGATGATTACGAAAATGCCAGTGTGCTAGAAGAGATGGTTCCGTCCTGAAAACAGGAATATGAATGTGAATTCAAATGTTTGACCTCTTCAAGTTCCCATTCAAGACTCTTCCTATATGCACAAGCAGGGCCCTCTGCATCCAGTTGAGGACATGAAGAGGCAAGATTGGATCATTGGAGGCTCGGCGGAACAATCCAAACTTCCCCTTCCAAGCCACAAAACATGAAAGAGGGATTTCCGGGCATAGCACACAGCTCAAGAAGTTGGAGGTACCCAATGCCTAATAGCACTAGGTGGATAGAAAATGCTTGAAAGTGAATTTTTCATATTTTTAGTTGTTTCAAATTTCAACACCTACAGAAGCTTGAAAAATGTTTGTTTCACTTCCAACCACTAAAAAGTAATTTTGACCAATAACTTATAAGCATTATCTTGTAGTTGATTACAAAACACGTTTGCTTCAAATAATTACCAATGTAAGGTGCTTAAATTTGCAGTCTAATTTGATCCATCGTGTTTAACCCTAACTTCCCCTTACATGTGTTTTTTCCAGATTTATTTTGAACCCGGTTACTATGGAATTTCAGAAGTTAAAAGATTTTTAATAGGAAAACTTACAAATATGACCTATATATCGAACCTTGACTTTGCCATCTTTCTCACCAATCATCTTGATGGAGAGATGGCCCCTGAAAATTCCAATTTAAAAAAAAAAATGGTAGTTTATTTATTTATTTATTTTCTTAAATTGATATTTTCAGGGGCCATCTCTCCATCAAGATGATTGGTGAGAACGATGGCAAAGTCAAGGTTCGATATATAGGTCATATTTGTAAGTTTTCCTATTAAAAATCTTTTAACTTCTGAAATTCCATAATAACCGAGTTCAAAATAAATCTGGAAAAAACACATGTAAGGGGAAGTTAGGGTTAAACACGATGGATCAAATTAGACTGCAAATTTAAGCACCTTACATTGGTAATTATTTGATGCAAACGTGTTTTGTAATCAACTACGAGATAATGCTTATAAGTTATTGGTCAAAATTACTTTTTAGTGGTTGGAAGTGAAACAAACATTTTTCAAGAACTAGCAGTAAGAAATCACCAGGTCCATCAGGCCTGGTTTCAAACTTCCCAGTTCATAAAAGGGATGATTACGAAAATGCCAGTGTGCTAGAAGAGATGGTTTCGTCCTGACAACAGGAATATGAATGTGAATCTTGGTGACCTATTCTGGTCTGCAGAATATTAAAGTATGTTAAAAAAAAATCTTTACCTGATAAAAATAACGCTTTCTTGGCTCTAGTCCTCGCATGACCGCATCATGAATGTAACCGGGATCCCTCCATCCCAAACTACTATTAGCAGGCCCATCACACATGTCAGACTGCTTATAAGTGATAGACAAAGCCTCTGCCATCTTGTGTAGCCCTTCCTCTTCAAGCCCATATTTCACATAGCTCTTGAAATCATCCTTGGTAATAAACATGACACGCATCTCGTCTTCATTGGAAGTAAACGCCAAGTGGATCTGAGCTGGATGATTCAAGTTCTGAAATGTGACTACCTGACTTTTGGCCAGTAAATTGGCAGTGGAGGGCAAAGGATTGTGATCTGAATCCACTGGAGTGGTATTTGTAATCTGAGATTTTTCCCAATGGAATATTCTGAACTCGTAAGGAGATCTGAGGTTTATGAGGGGAATATTTGTAGAACAAGAACCCTTTCTCCAATTTGGGCATGACGAGAGAAAAATGTAACCTATGAAATGATCATCTGCAGAATCGGCAGGAGAATAAATGCCCACCCAGTCTAAATATGAAGGAGAAGAAATGCCTTCCCAATGCAGAGTGATGTTATCTCCAGAAGTTTTCAATATCTTTGGGAATGCATCCAGTGTTATACCACGAGCCACACCCACCATCACTACTGTTGACAACAACATTAAAAATTCAACCCCAATGTAACCCATTTCTGATAGCTAAACTCTGAATATAAAAAAAGGCACAGCGGGTTGATTGACTTCAAATTAAAACCCAACCTCATCAAAGATCAGAAGGATAACCATCAAGCAATCAATGAGTCGGGAAGGGGGAGTTTTGACATTTAAGTTAGCTGTGGAACAAATTGCATACGTGTGAAAAAATTGAACAAAGCGTCCATTGATATCAGGTATACTATGATCATGATCGGACGACGAGCTTTATATTTTCAGAGCATCTGGTCTAGGTCAGAATACCTTGCAGGGATGCTTCGGTTTTGCCAATTCGGTTTATAGGAATATTCACCGTGTATTCGTTACTTCTCGGTTTCTTTTCCAAGCACCAAATTCATCGCAGAAAGCAAACTGGGTTTGGGTTTCATCTTCTCCAACGGATTTATATGCTCTACTAGGGGAAAGGACCCACTATTTGAACGGGTTTCAATGGTTGTGATACGAATTGTTTACTTCATATCTACACGTATTGACTTAGGGTCCGTTTGGTCCCTCGAAGATGATAGGAATTAGCTTTTTCAAAATCAGGATTTGAAAATTTGTGCGTTTGTTTCAAAATTTGCAAAATAGAATTAGCATACAGGACTTCCAATTTTGCCTCAAAACCAGGGTTTCCAACTTCGTAAAAAAGTTAGGAATTGAAAATCAAAACGTAGTTTTGTTTTTTAAGGAGTGTAAAAACAATAGATTGGACTACTTTTTGAAATTTGCCTTCAACTCCAAGCTTACGCATAAAAATGTGTCTTCACACGCATCTTCCAAGTGAAACAAACGGTTTTAGTAAAATCCCAAAAATTGGAATGAAGATATACAAAACCTTGATTTGGCTAAACCAAGGTTTGTAGAAATCCAAGTTTTTTAAATTCCACGAACCAAACGGGCCCTTAATGTCTAATTTTTTTTTACAACATTGCACCAATTGTGACTTTAAAGTTGTTAGTATAATGATGATTACCAAAAAATGAATGAAAATGTACCTTTTGTTCTAAAAAGTAACCAATGATGTGATGCCACATCAGCTGTGCAAGTATGGGTACCCTTTTTGCATGACCAATGGTCTCACTTTTTATTTGGATTGTTTTGGACAACTTGGCAAAAAACACGCTGATGTGGCATCATAATTGATGATGTGGATTGGAAAGCTTAGTTATAAGTAGACGACTCACCAAATAAGCTATTGTAGAAAATTAGGAGTGATTTGAAATTTTCATGTAGGATTTTGATCAGCGCAAAGTTAGGGTGTTCAAGTACCGGGTCCTCTCCCCTAGTAGTATTGGTGACAGGCACATATTATTGGAGATTCATTTTGTATTTATTGGAATATTCACCGAGTATTCGTTACTTCTTGATTTCTTTTCCAAGAACCAAATTCATCGCAGGAAGCAAAATGGCTTTCATCTTTTTCAATGGATTTATGCTCTACTAGCCTAGTAGCATTTGGTGACGGGCACATATTATTGGAAATTCATTTTTATTATTATTTAATTCAATCCTCAAAAGTGCTTTGTTGAAAGGATATTAAATTGTATAGTTCAAAAAAAAATTATATAATTATTTATGAATATTAATTGTAAGAAGGCTAAGAATAAAATAAAATAAATAAATTTAAGAGAGCTTGATGTGAAAATAGTTGTCATAAACTCAAATTCAAAGAGAGCATGGAAGAAGGAACAACCACAAGAATCAACAATAAGAGGAGACAGAGATTTTGAAAGGGAAAAACAAAGAAAATTCCTTGTTAATAATATGAATGAGCCAAAAGTCTGAATAATGAAAGAGAGAGGAGAAGAGATATGGAGCCATTAGCTCATTACAAAAAACTACATGATGATGAGAGTGTGTAACAAAGAATGAGAGAGGGGCATCTCTTTTATAGAGATGAGAAGAGGAGTCAAACTCTCATGTGAATGACCACATTCACAAGTGTGTGCATAACAAGTGTCATGATCTTCTTAAGGAGGAATAAACTATTTTCTTTAATAAAGCAATTACAAAGAAGACTTGTCCTCACACATGGACAAGAGGACAAAATACATAAGGGATACATTGGTTATCTCATTTAATAAATACAACCAAAGAAAGATTGCACATTATAACACCTCCTTTAATCTTTACTTTGGGATATTACAACAAGGGGTATCAAACCCAATTTACAAGAAATAAAACTTGATCTTTGAAATGTCTTTGATTGTGATTGATGCAATTTTGATGCTAGTGGCATTAGTTGGCCTTGCCTGTGGTTGTTTGTCTATTAGTAGAGAAATTAGAGACAATATATAACCATAAAAAAATCTACAACACAAAGGTTAGAGATGAGACTTGTGCTTCTCTTCGCCAAAGAAATAGTCTCCAATGTGGTAACCTTCACACAAGCTCAAAAGTAAGGATTAGGAAGCTCTGATACCATGTAAGAAGATTAAGAACAAAATAAAATGAAATAAATCCAAGAGAACTTGATGTGAAAATAGTTACCATAAACTCTAATCCAAAGAGAGCATGGAAGAAAAAACAACCACCAATGAATCAACAAGAAGAGACACAAAATTTGAAAGGGGAAAGCAAAGAAAACCCCTTGTGAATAATATGAACAAGGCAAAAGCCTAAAGAATGCAAGAGAGAGGAGAAGAGATATGGAGTCATTGGCTAATTACAAAAAACTACATGATGAGTGTGTGTAACAAAGAATAAGAGAGGAGCATCTCTTATATAGACATGAGAAGAGGAGTTATTTAGTAACTCACATGTGAATGATTGACACATTCATGTGTGTGTCCATAACAAGTGACATAAACATCTTAAGGAGGAATAAACTATTTTTCTTAATAATAGAATTAAGAAATATAAACTATATAAATTATATTTTTCACATTTTATTTTAAATCATATTATAACGAATACTAAAATTAATTTAAATATGAGACCAATTTTAGTTAATAGATCAATTAATTTAATAAATAGTTATTTGACAATATTGTAATTATAATAGGCAAGAGACTACAAGACAACGGTAACTTGTGAGCCTCTCATCGGGGAGGTCTTGTGTTCGAAACTACTCAAGCTTAATATATAATAATTAATCTTCACAAATAATAATAAATAAATGATAAATAATCAAGGCTTTGGCTGATTACTTATCAAAACAAAATATTATGATTATCAATTTTGTCTTTATCAACTTTCATAGTAATATGAACCTGCAAGAAGATTTTTAAATGAGTGAGACTTTGGAAAGACTCGGTAAGAAACCTATGAATGTTTTGAAACCTTTCCTCGTTCCTGCATTTTCAGATCTACCAAAGAATGTTAGAAGAAAGAATGTTCTAGAAAAGATTAGTATCTTTCTTAATCCCATCAATATGACCAATTATAATTTCAAAAATATTCAACTTGGTAGGAAAAGAGATACCAAACATGAGCCAAATCTCTTTAGCAAAGCTACAATTAAAGAAAATATGCCTCCCAGTTTCTAGAGTTCTACAGATAGTACAATAATGCATCTCAAAAAGGTCCTTTCTAATGAGGAGTCCATCCAAAATTAACAACCATTTAAAACATTTGATCTTAAGATCAATCATGTTTTTCCATGGCTTATCAAAGCATTTCTTCCAAGAGGAGACATCATGATTAGTGTACCAAACTTTATTGACATGGATGATGATGGAATCATTATAATCAATAACACTGTAGATATTCTTGGCTTTCAACCTGGTTATAATGGTTCAATCTGACCATTTAATGCTCAAAAATCTACTGGAGTCAACATGACAGATAGAAGGAATGTCTTTGTAGGCTTTAATGATCATATTATAGGTTTTCTTTTGAGACAAGGGAATATTAAACTTGTGCTTCAGCTCATCCCACGTAATAAGCCTATCATTTTCAAAAATATCAACAAATTGTGTGATCCCTATGGTAGACCAGTACTTGGCAGAGCATCCTTGGGAGAGGGCAAGATGTTTACTAGCTAAATGCAAATTCCACCAAATGGATCTTTCACCATAGAGTTGTTTGTTATCATGATAGTTCTTATTTGTGATGTGAGGTCTAACATGGTTCCAGGCTTTCCAAATGGATTTAAAGACAATAGATCCTTGCACCACAATAGGAAAGTTGCCACAAATCAAATCACAAAAAGGTAATTTTTTTCCAGAATTTAGCATTCTTAGGGAAACCCCTTTCAATGTTACTTCTAACAAGAACTTTCCAAGGATCATTCCCATCCAAAGAGTGAAAGATCCATTTGGAGGCAAGAGCTAAGCCCCCAATTTTAAGGTCCTTCAACCCTAAACCCCCAAGGAGCTTCTCAATGTGACACCACTCCCATTTAATAGCATGGAGCTTCTTGTTACCATTTCCATCCGACCAGATATAGTTCCTAATGGCCTTTTGAATTTCAAGGATTTGGTAGTTATTAAACATCCAGGTAGAGACATAATATATGTTGTAAGAGAAGAGGATTTTTTGGCAAACCTGAACTCTACCAGCCATGGATAAAGATCTGTTGTGGCATTTATTTAACTTTTTGCTGATTTTTTCCTTAACCCAAAGCCACATATCTTTAAGAGAAGGTTCAGTAGAGAAAGGGATAAAAAGATACCTAACAATATTGTGAGGAGCTCCCTACTGAAGATTATATTTTTTAAACCAGTCAGGCGATTCACCCTCTCATCCAAGACATATGAATTTGGACTGAGAAAGATGAGCCTCAGAGATATCACAAAAAATATTGAGTTTCTTTTGTAGAGCATCAAAATTTTCTTTGGTGGCTTCATGAAAGATAGTAGTGTCATCAACAAATTGACAATTGATAAGCTTGGTTTCATCAGGAAGGGTAATAGCTTTAAAAGGAGAAAGAGAGTTATCTCTAAGGATGTAAAAGAGAGCATCATATGCAATGACAAAGAGGGCAGGGGCCAAGGGACATCCTTATCTAATCGAACGGCCAAGGGGGAAAGGCTCAGAGAGGGAACCATTAATATCAACTTGGGCATGAGCATCTTTAAGTAACATACTAACAGAGTTACAAAAGAAGGAAGGAAAACTAAAGGTCTCCAACATCATGGAAATAAAATTTCATTCGACCTTGTCATAAGCCTTTTTGAAATCCAATTGAAACATAGAAGAATTTTGTTGAGAGTGCTTAGACCAGTTTAAGGCCTCCCAACTAGTAATCAAGTTCTCAAGAATGTATATGTCTTTAATGAAGCCAGTCACACAAATTTGGGAAGAATGGTTTCAAGCCTGAGGGCCAAAATTTTAGCAAAAAAATTGTATAAGACATTTAAGAGAGTGATAGGTTTCCAATTCTTAAGTATAGTCCTATCCCCATCATTGGGAATTAACTTGATGATTCCTCTGTTAATGGAGCTACCCAAAAAACTAGAGCTTAGGGCTTCCTTATAAATCTCAAGGAAAAAAATTTCATATCCATTTAATGTTAGCTTTGTAAAATTCCACATGAAGACCATCAGGGCTAGGGGTTTTGTCATTCTTAAGAGAATCGATAGCTTTTTCTATTTATTCCAGGGAGATATCTTTACTAAGCATGGAGGTATCCATGCTAGATAATTTATTAGGACTAAGGGTTCTCAACTGGTCCCTTGGGGAGCTAGCCTCCAAAGTATCTTCCGAAGTAAATATGTTTTATAAAAAAATAGCAAAGGCCTTTTCAATGCACTCTAAGTCTATAATCTCTTGATTATCAACAACAATTCTATCAATTGTTTCATTTGTATGCTTTTCCTTGATGAGGTTGAAGAAGGATTTAGTTCCTCTATCACCATACTAGAGCCAATGTGCATGAGAACAAATTTTAGCTCCTCTAATTTTGTATTTCTAGTGTTGTCTAAGGGCTTCCTCTATGCTAGAAATTTGAGGGATAAGCATAGGATTAGAAGGGTTAGATTGAATACAAATCTCAAGCTCATTAAGATTAGAGATAAGTTTCTTCTTAGTGAATACATAGTCCTTAGCTTTTTTTTGCCCAATAGTTAATACTAGATTCTACCAGGCAAGAATATTCTTATTCCACCTATCAGCATGAGATGGAGGGATAATGACTTTTGTTAATGAGTCTAATAATGCCAATGGTTGCAAGGATATCATCATCAATAAGAAGGCTAGTGTTAAGGATTCATTTAGGATTGATGATCCTACTAAGGACAAGGGTTCCACAAAATCTAACAAAAATAGAGATAGGGTGGTGGTTAGAGAGGGCAGTGGGGGTGACTAAAACACAGTTACCCTGATCATTCGAAGCAACCAAGAAGAAGTTCTTATTGATATAAAAGCGATCAAGCCTAGATTAAATCCTTGTGGGACCTTGGTGAAAGTTGTACCATGTGTGCCAGATACCCTAGTTAGAGTCCTTGCTACCAGTCAAAGGGTCAAAGAGTAGTTTACCTTGCTTCAAATTATTCCACTAGACTTTTTCAATATCTTTCTAGGAGAAAGGAAGGCTGCCAATTTTATCTTCTTGAGATTTGACCAAGTTGAAATCACCCCCCATAAGCCAAGGAATATTAGGGAGGGAGGTCACCTAGGCATAGAGAGCAGATCTTTCCTTGTAGTCATTAGAAGCATATAAAGAGCATATGCCAAAAGTAAAATTATTATAATTTAGCATGACCCAAGAAACTCTATTACAAGGGGAAATACCACTGTTAGTAATATAGGCATCCCATTTAGTGTTGATTAGAATGGCAACACCCCCTCTCCATGTGGGTGATTAGTGACAAATTTACTAGCATTCATCCATAGAAAGTTGAGGTTGGATTCAAGAGTGAATCTAGTAGTTTTAATTTCTTGTAAGATTAGGACATTAGTAGAATTAATTGTACTAAGAAAGTGCTTATTAAAAAAATTTCTATCGGGACATTCAAGGCCCCTAATGTTCCAAGAGATGCATTTCACGAGGAAACAATAGTGGGAGGTGACACATTACTTCCAGCAAGCTCCTCTAAAGGAGTCTTTTCCACAGAGGTCGCAGTATCCTTTTTTTTTTCGATGAGTTTTAATTTTGGAACCTAGAGGTCTCCCTCTTCTTTTAGAGGCAAGGGGAGCATCTTTGAATTCACTATTATCATTATCAAAGAAGATCGACGAGATAGGGTCAAGATCCATAGTCGGGTTGTCAATTAAATAGGGGGGATCCACAAGAATAAATTCTAGAATAAAGTCATCTGTAATTTCCTTGAAAACTTTAGTGGGAGGTTTAGGGCAATTAGATGAGGCCATAGAGGGGTGCTCACTAGCTTTGTGCATGGGGGGAGAGAATGGAAGAGTGGTGTCTGGGTGAATGTTTTGTGAGTTGTTAATAGTGGGAGCAAGCAATAGGGAGGCAAATAGGGATATTAGCCTATTTATTAGCATGCTTCTTCCTCTTCTTTGAAATAGTTTGGAACCCATTAGTAGAATCATTGTAGATAAGAAAGGTGGAGTCTAAATTAATGGAAGGGTTTTGGGAAACCAAATTTGATTGGTGTTGTTGAGATCTGACTAAAAAGATCATTACTGAAAGAGATTATTGAAAGAGGGAGATTGTTAAAGTAGAAAATGTGTTTTAATCATTGTTTTGTCACTGATGTCAAACCTATTATTTGCTAGTGAGACAATTGCTTATAAGATTCAAGTACTATCACTTAGTTGATTGATGAAGAGGATTTGATCAATAAGATGTAACAAAATCACCTAGAGGAAAGGTTGAGTTATGGATATGTAATGAAGTACAAGGATTAGTTAAGACAATGGTGAAATGATGTATTGATAATCTACTTAAGGTTACAAAGGTTGGCTATACTTTAGAAACTTTAGAAGAACAAGTTACACAAAGGTTGTCTGCCAAGCTTGACCAAGTTGATAGTAGGTGCTGAGAAAAGTTAGTGCAAGCTGAGCAGAAAATTAGTTGGAGCCAAGTAAAAGCAAAATCTAGTGCATGCTAAGTAAAACAGTTGATGCTGAGCAAACACAATAGGTGTCAAGCATCAGTAGAATTTAGTTGATGCCGAGTGAACTCATAGTTGATGCCAAGTAACACAATATGTGATGAGCATTAGAAGATTAATAATGTCAAGCTGCTACATTATTAGAAAAGTCAAAGATTCACTAAATCTGAGCCGACAAGTTTGTTTTCTTGAAGTTTGTGAACCAGGTGGAAGATAAGATTGATGAGTTGGTGGCACAAAATTCTAGGTAAACCATTTATAGGAAAATTCAAATGGATTCTAGGACAAGTTTCTAGAAGAGACAAAATATGGGGTAGATACATTGTATCCTACCTAATCCATCTAAAACCCTAAAATGAACGATGGAGAACAAAGCGATAAAGTATTCTAATTTCCTATTTAAGGAATGTTTAGTCATGAAGCAAAGTGTCAAAAGGGGGAGATATTAAGAAGGTCAGAGAAGACCAAAGAAGAACAAAGACAGAGAGTCAAGGACTTTGCTTCGTTAAGTGACCACAGAAGTGACTACATTGGCATACCAAGCAAGAAGGCTTAAGGAGATAAATGCTTGAAGGGTGAACAAGTTGTCAGAGCTACAAAGAATGAAAGCCAAGCATAATTGAGGATTGAATTATGATATTAAATCTGCAAGATAAGTTGTAAGTTGTATCATATCAAAGCTCTACTATTACTCTCTAACAATTGTATCAGTTAGGGTAAAATCCTTTGGACTAAGGTTGACTTAACAGTCATTAGAAAATCCTTTGGACTGAGGTTGACTTAACAATCATTAGAAAATCCTTTGTCAGGGTGGCATTCCAAGTGAATGGCCTAAAGTCCTCTAACAAGGCTCACTTCTAACAAGGTGATTGAAACCCTTAATTGGGTTACATTTAACAGTGTGTATTGTAACCTTTAACAAGCTTGGCCTTTCATAGGGCATCATTTCAGAAGAGTGAAAAAGGAGTAGCATGTTACTGGTGGTTTTTCCCAAATTGGGTTTCCATGTTAAATCACTATGTCAAGTGTGTTGATGAATCTTTATGTTTCATGTTTATATTGTTGCAAGTTGATTTAATAGTAACTTGCAAGTTTTGGTGATAAGCTTGGATGCATACACAGATATGAATGTTTAATGGGTTCACTAAGCTAAGTGAAAAGTTTTATTTGTACATCTAGACCTTGAATAATTGATTCACCCCCCACTCCCCCCCCCCCCCCCACCTTCTCATTTATTCTAAAGAATTCTAACAATTGGTATCAGAGCCATCTGCTAACAGGACTAGTTTGAAGGTACTAGAAGCACAAAGATCAAGATGTCCAAAAGAGAAGTACCCAAGCTTAACAGAGACAACTTCCCTGCATGGCAAAGTCTAATGAAGTTGCATCTTGGAGGAATAGGAGATCATGCACAATCTACCATCTCAATGGAACATGTTGATCCTACTAGAGTTCCTACTGCAAAAGATATGAAGGAGAAGAAATAACACAATTAGGCAATGTTGGAGATTGCCTCTACCATAAGCTATGAAAAATTTGATGATATCAAGGGATGTGACATTGCAAAGAAGATGTGGGATGCATTGAACACCATTTATGGAGAAGACAAAATGTTGAAAGAGCCAAATCTGAGAGCCTCAGAGGTGAATTTGATGACATGAAAATGGAAGAAGGTGAGAACATTGCTCAATTTGTTGCTAGAATAGAATAAGTTGTTGGTGCAATAAGAGGAGCTACTGGTCATATAGAAGATGATACTATTTTAAGTAAAGCCTTAAGAACATTACTACCTATTTATGCTATTAGAGTTTTTGCAATCCAAGAATTGAGACGTATTTCAAGAAACAATCTAACTCTTGCAGGTCTGGTAGGTAGACTCACTGCTTTTGAGCTATCTAACTTTGACAACTACAAACCAGAGAGTCTTGAATCGACTTTCAAGGCTAAGTTGCTATTGAAAGATTCTTATGAGAAGAAGTAGAAGAAGAAAAGAAAGATAAAACATGTGTCCAGTGACAGTGACACTAATGAAGAATATGTTGAACAATTGGAAGCACTATTGGCAAGAAGATTCAACAGAGGAAAATGCAAGTTCAAAGGTAAGTTACCCATCATTTGTTTTAATTACAATGAAATTGGTCATATTGCTGCTAGATGTACAGAAAAGAAAAACTACAGAAGAAGTGACAAATACAAAGGTAGAAGAAATGAAGACACCAAGGATTACAAAGACAAAGGCAAGAAATGCTACATTGTTGAGGAGGATGATTCTGATGAACATGATGATGAAGTAGTTTATGTTGCAATGAAGGATGAATCTGATAAAGATGAGGCAACTGCACTTGTGACTTTTGTGAACAAGAATGACAGATGGATTATTGATAGTGGATGCTCACATCACATGACAGGAGATAAAAGCAAGTTCATTACCTTAAGCTATTATGATGGAAATAGTGTTAGATTTGGTAATGATGCTCCATGTTTGATAAAAGGAAAAGGTTCCATCAAACTTACAGATAAAATCTCATGTGACAATGCTTACTATGTTGAAGGACTAAATTATAATCTATTGAGTGTGTCACAACTAAACAATTTGAGATGTAAAGTTGAATTTTGAAATGCCAAGATATATGACACAAATGGGAAATTGATAGGAAAAGGAGATCAAACTAGAAACAATCTATTTTACCTTGATATAGAGGATGCTACTTGTCTTGTTGTGAAATTTGATGATGTGTGGCTATGGCACAAAAGATTATGTCATGTTAACTTTGATAACTTGATTAGTATTAGTGACATGAAGAAAGTTAGAGGATTGCCCAAGCTAAAAAATCTTGTTAATATGATATGCAAACAATGTTAGCTAGGAAAAATGTGTAAGTCAAGTTTCAAAAACAAAACTTATACCTCTAAAGAGATACTAGAGATTGTTCATACTGACTTGTGTGGACCAATAGAAGTGTAAAGCTACAAGGGAGACAAGTACATAATGTTATTTGTAGATGATTATTCTAGAATGATGATAGTTCTGTTTCTAAAGAAAAAGTCTGATGCTTTTCAAATGTTTAAGTGGTTCTTGGGAAGAGTTGAGAAAGAAACAGGTAAAAGTCTGAAATGTTTGAGATTAGACAGAGGAGGAGAATTCATATCAAAAGAATTTGAAATGTTCTATAATGATAGAGGAATCAAGAGACCGACATCTGCACCTAGGACCCTTCCACAAAATGGAATTGCTAAAAGAAGAAATAGGTCATAATGGACTAAGCCAGGACACTTATGATGGAGAAGAATATTGCTTTGAAATACTGGAGAGAATTTGTAAGCATAACTGTCTATACCCTAAACCGAGTGCAAATCAAGAAAGGTACTCATTCAACACCTTTTGAACTATGGTATGGATACTCACCCAATGTAAAATACTTTAAGGTATTCAGAAGCAAATGTTACATTCTTAAAGATGCTAGAAATGGAAAGTTTGATGCAAAAAGTGAAGAAGGTATATTCCTTGGCTACTCCACAAGAAGTAAATCATACAAGTGTTTAATTACTAACACTAATAAGATTGTGGAAAGTGCAAATGTGAATTTTGACGAATATACAGAAGTTCATGATGTTGAACCCATCAAAAGGCTAGAAGAATAAAAATCATTTTTATACTTCTATGAAGGAATGCTTGCTAAAGAAGAAGCTGCAAATCAAGTTGGAAACCAACATCAAATTTCAGTAACTACCAAGTTGTAGCTTGTGAATGTCGAATTGAATTTAGGAACTGAGCTGCATTCAGATGCTGAGTTACAAAATGAAGGAAATACACATTCTGATTTTGAGGTTAGTATACATGAAAGAGATACTAAGATACCTAACAAAAATACACAAAGTGACTCTAAAGCTAAAAGATAAAATGAAGAAACAAGAATTAAGCCAAGACTATCCACGTATGTTAGAAGTCACCATCCTACTGATCAAATCATTGGAAACAAAGATGTTAGACCAATGGCAAGAAATAGACTAAGAAGTGAATCATGCTTGCTAAGCATGAAAGAACCCAAGACAGTAAAAGATGCATTAGAAGATGTTGACTGGTGCAAAGCCATGGAAGAAGACATTGAGCAGATAGAGGAAAAAAAAACTTGGAGTCTAGTTCCTAGACTAGAAGACAAAAATGTGATTGGCACCACGTAGGTATTTAGAAATAAGTTAGATGAGAATGGTGAAATCACAAGGAATAAAGCAAGACTGGTTTGCAAAGGATATGCACAAGAAGAAGGAATTGACTATGGGAGACATTTGCCCCTATTGCAAGATTGGAAGGAGTAAGAACTCTACTTGCTTATGCTACATACAAAGGATTCAAAGTCTATTAAATGGATGTTAAGTCTGCATTTCTAAATGGCATACTAGAAGAAGAAGTTTACATAGAACAACTAGAAGGATTTGTTGATGAAAATAATAAGAATATGGTATGTAAACTGCACAAAGCTATTTATGGTTTGAAACAAGCACCAAGAGCATGGTATGAAAGACTTCATAAGTATCTTGTGAAGATTGGATTTGAAAGAATTGATGATAACAACAATCTATACATAAAGATAGAAAAAGGTAAAGACATTTTGTTGTCTAAAATTTTTGTTGATGATATAATATTTGGAAGACAAGATGCTTTATGCAAGGATTTTTCTAATAAGATGAAACATGAAATTAAAATGTCAATTTTTGGTGAGATCAAATTCTTTGTGGGACTGCAAGTTTATTAGTTGAAGTATGGCATATTTATCACCTAGTCAAAGTACATCAAGGAAATATTGAAAACATTTAGACTGGAAGATTCAAAACCAATAAGTACACCCATGATAACATGACACAAACTGTCAAAGAATAATGATTCTGTCGAAGTAAATCGAGCACTATACATGTTTATGATTGACAAGCTGCAATATGTTGTACATAACAAACTTGATATTACATTATCTATAGGGATAGTTGCAAGATTCTCTATAAATCCCAAGGATAATCATTTAATGGTGGTGAAGAGAATAATGAGATACTTGAAAGGAACAGAAGAGTTTGCCCTATACTACAAGAAGAATGAAAATTTTGATTTGAGAGCCTACACTGATGTTGACTAGGGTGGAAATATAGATGACAGAAAGAGCACCAATGGATGAGCACTTTTCTTAGGCAAGAGACTAGTTACATGGACTAGTAAGAAATAGAGTTGTACTTCACAGTCTACAGCTGAAGCTAAATATGTTGTTGCTGCTATGAACTATACAAACATTATATGGATTAAGCATCTACTCAAAGGAATGAGGGAAGAAATAATAGAACCTGTGATACTTTATTGTGATAACACTAATGTTATTAATATATCAAAAAATCCAGTGATGCAAACCAAGACAAAGCACATTGCAATCAAGTATCATTACTTGAGAGAGCTAGTTGAAGATAAAGAGGTGAAGATGAAGTATGCCAATTCAAAGGAACAAATTATTGATATCTTCACAAAACCATTACCTAAGGATGCACATGAATATCTAAGAGGTAAACTAGGGGTAATACCCCTATCAAAGGTTATCTAAGTAACACGAGGACTGCCTTATATCAAATAAGTTGATTTCTAAATGTCACAAATTGATGTAGAGGATCTTACTTTAGGTGATGCCTGAAGTAATCAAATTGTTGAAATTCCAAGACAGTCAGAAGCAAGGTGATAGAGAGAGACTGGAGATACTGCAAATTCTATACCTACATGTTAAGATGAAAAGATGACATGTCTTTGGCATTGTTGTTAAAGAGAGAGAAATAGCAGAAACTAATCAAAAGCTAAGAAGGAGATAAAGCATGAGACAGAGCAAGAGAAAGCATTAGACTAATCATCATCAGAGGAAGATTCTAAAATAGATTAGGAAGAAAGAGCAAAGAGGGAGGAATATCATAAACTGATATTCACCTAGAAGTATATCAAAGATTGTTATCTTAGAGGGAGATAATTGTTGATGTTGCTAATCATAGGTAAACACATATATGATAAGGGAGAAATCTTAATCTACCTAGTAAGAGGAAGCTACAAGAAAGAAACTCATTGGGAGTCATAACAAAGAAGTTTTGTAACCTAATGGAAGTTGTTGATAGAGGGAGAAATTTTGATACAAGTTTTCTTTTTGGTATTGTCTTACTATTTTAACCTAGTCAATTTGGTCAAACAAAGTGTTTTACCAATCAGGTGACTTGGTCGATCAGTTTGGTTTGTCATCAATGCCAAAGAGGGAGATTGTTGAGATTTTATTGAAATGATCATTGCTAAAAGAGATTATTGAAAGTGGGAGATTGTTAAAGTAGAAAATGTGTTTCAATCATTGTTTTGTCACTGATGTCAAACCTACTATTTGTTGGTAAGACAATTGCTTATAAGATTCAAGTACTATCACTTAGTTGATTGATGAAGAGGATTTGATCAATAAGATGTAACAAAAGCACCTAGAGGAAAGGTTGAGTTATGGATATGTAATGAAGTACAAGGATCAGTTAAGACAATGATGAAATGATGTATTAATAATCTACTTAAGGTTACAAAGGCTGGCCACACTTTATAAACTTTAGAAGAACAAGTTACACAAAGACTGTCTACCAAGATTGACTGAGTTGATAGTAGGTGTTGAGCAAAGTTAGTGCAAGCTGAGTAGAAAATTACTTGGAGCCGAGTAAAAGCAAAATCTAGTGCATGCTAAGTAAAACAGTTGATGCCGAGCAAACATAATAGGTGTCGAGCATCAGTAGAATTTAGTTGATGTTGAGTGAACTCATAGTTGATGCCAAGTAATGCAGTATGTGCAGAGCATCAGAAGATTAATAATGTCGAGCTGATGCATTATTAGAAAAGTCAAGGATTTGCCAAATCTGAGTCGATAAATTTATTTTCTTGAAGTCTATGAACCAGGTGGAAGATAAGATTGATGAGCTGGTGGCACAAAATTCTATGTAAACCATTTTAGGAGAAGTTTCTAGAAGAGACAAAATATGGGGTAGATACATTGTATCCTAACTAATCCATCTAAAACCCTAAAATGGAGGATGAAGAACAAAGCATAAAAATATTCTAATTTCCTATTTAAGGAATGTTTGGTCATGAAGCAAAGTGTCAAAAGGGGGAGATATTGAGAAGGTCAAAGAAGACCAAAGAAGAACAGAGATAGAGAGTCAAGGACTCTACTTTGTCAAGTGATCACAGAAGTAACTACATTGGCGTACCAAGCAAGAAGGCTTAAAGAGATAAATGCTTGAAGGGTGAACAAGCTGTCAGAGCTACAAAGAATCAAAGCCAAGCCGAATTGAGGACTGAATTGTGATTTGAAATCTACAAGATAAGTTGTAAGCTGTATCAGATCAAAGCTCTACTATTACTCTCTAACAATTGTATCAGTTAGGGTAAAATCCTTTGGACTAAGGTTGACTTAATAGTCATTAGAAAATCCTTTAACATGGTGGCATTCTAAGTGAATGGCCTAAAGTTCTGTAATAAGGCTCACTTCTAACAAGGTGATTGAAATCCCTTAACCAGGTCACATTTAACAGTGTGTGTTGTAACCTTTAACAGGGTTGGCCTTTCATAGGGCATCACTTCAGAAGAGTGAAAAAGGAGTAGGATGTTACTGGTGGTTTTTCCCAAATTGGGTTTCCATGTTAAATCATTGTGTCAAGTGTGTTGATGAATCTTTATGTTTCATGTTTATATTGCTGCAAGTTGATTTAATAGTAACTTGCAAGTTTTCGTGATACGCTTGGATGCATACACAGATATGAATGTTTAATGGGTTCACTAAGCTAAGTGAAAAGTTTTATTTGTACATCTGGACCTTGAATAACTGATTCACCCCCTCTCTCAGTTATTCTAAAGAATTCTAATAGGTGCGAGCTAATTTTTGAGGGCACATCTTTATTCAAAGAGGGAATATATTATTCACGGTGGTTTTCAGGCTATTTTTAGTTATACCAAGAGAGATGTTAAGTTGCAAAGACTTAGACAGGGGCATATTGCATTTGATAATAGGACAATATTTTCTAAGATGACACTCTTTCCTGCAAAGAAAATAGGCATTAAGCCCACCAAGGACCTCAATAGGGCATGAGAGAACATTATTAGCTATGTAAATACTGATATCGCTAGGAATTTCTTTACCAGGATTTAGAGAAATTGAAACCCTAGCATCCATGTGCGGGAAAAGTCTAACAGAATCATCCACTTACAAATTTTCTAATAGGTTCTAGAAGCTCAGGCAAAAATCGCCAAAGGAAAGAGGGGATTTGCTAAACTAAAATCTAGTGAAGGGCCAAAAGTGCCAAAATCTCATCATGAATGGCCTTAGGGGTCCAGGCAAGGGCACAAAAGGAGGTATTACGGACAACCCAGTATTGTTTTTTAAGAATAGCAGCCTAAGAATCATGTTTGTTAAAGAAGATAACAAATAAAACCTTATGTATTTGTCTACAAAAAGATATATGGTAACCAAGCTTAAGATTCCAATAATTATGAAACTAGTCATCCAGGAATTGTCTAAGCAGACATTTTTCAATTTCATCAGCAGCAAAGAAAATAACAGAGCTTCTTAACCTATTTTTTCCTTCATAATTTCCAAAAGCATTTTAGGGTTAGGTAAAATAGAAAAGGAGGAAGCATTCCCAGGGTTCTGATGTGTTTTTCCAGCTTCATTTTTAGTAGTAAGATTAAACCTAGCACTAGTGTTAATGACATAGGTGGAGTTCGTAATGGCCTCTGAGAAGGATTTGGGTTTCTCTAGAGCCGAAGCCTGGTTGGAGATTGCATTAGGTTTCCTAAGAGCTGAGGCTTGTCTATTAATGACCTTACTCACATTAATGTCATCGGACACCAAAGGTGAGGAAATCAGAGGTGAAGGGTTAATGGGAGGAACGATCTCTACCAAATGGCAGAGAGGAGAGAGAGGAGCAAAGGGGTTAAACAAAGAGGAAATAATGAAAGGATCACACCTGTCTTTCAAATTTGCTTGAGAATAGGCACCAACATCAATGTTGTCAAATATCTTTAAAATTGAAAATCTAGTAGACTATTCAAGACTGTCAAGTTGCATCCCTTCCGATCACACATCACTATCATCGATCATCACGAAAAACAACAGAGCTCCTTCCAATGTTTGTTGTATATTTAAAATATCTCCAAATGGGATCCAATTCAAAAAAATTTCATGATCAGTAGGTTATGGGTCGCCACCCACCAAATATATAATTTTAAAATTTTATCTTTTCAATATATTGTCTAATTGTATATTATATATAAGTTTCGTATTAGATAATTATCTTTTATAAAATATAATCAATTGACTAAAATCAACATATTATTATGTATCAATTATCAATTTATTAATTTTATTAAAGTTATTCTTGATTAAATTGTATTAAGTATTTGAGCTAGTAGACAAATCTCACCATTGTGTGACACTTGTTAACTTATAGCTATGTACCTTGTTATTGTGATTTGTCTTAATTTTTTAAAAAATTTGTATCCTACATTTTCACTTAATTTAGTAAATCTATATAAGCGACATGAAAAAAATAATGTATGATACTTATTATAGCATTGATTTTTAAATTTTATTCATTTTTTTATAGATCTATGTAGAATTTAAAAAATAAAATAAAATTTTGAGGGATCTTATATATGTTAGTAATAAGATTTGTCACTCCAAGTGCTTTTGTAAAACTAACTCTATTTTCCATGTGGGCAGTGACAAATATTCCAACAGTTGGAGATCGCAACTGATGACTATCAAATTATAGTCTTCCTCTGTGTTTGAGAGGGGTAGCTCCCTCGTATGATGGGTGTATTTGTAATTTTAGGTCTAATTTTACTTGGAAAGTACATAAAGGAGAAAGCATAAAATGTAAACAAGAGAAATTTCACTAATAGACATACAAGCACTTAATGATATTTCAGGATGAATAATGATTACAAAGGGGATATTTAGCACCACATGCATATATGACAAATAATGGATAGGAGACCATGACATATGAAAAGATACACCATCCTAATTCATGTTGAGATACACATACATGAATGCATTTCATGGCAATGATTACATGGAATATTTATGACCCACATAAATGTATAATAGAATAACCAACTTAACATGAGATAAATTAATGACCACAACTTAGGAAAACATTTGGACATACAAACAATTATACTCTTTATTAACTCGAAGAATATACAAACTCAAAATAATTACACATAATGCATAATCAAAAGTTAATTAATGTTCACTAAAAATTCCTCCAACATTTCCCCTTTCTTGAGAATTATCCTCTCCCTTTTACATTACAATTGGTCTTGTATTTACAATAGGATTTTATGGGATAACAACCTACTCTCTAGGTTAATAACTAACTTTATTTTACTTATTTTGGGAGAGGTTAACTAACCCCATAATTTTACACAAAACAAGCATGTTAATTAACCTTGACTAAGTTAACCAAATAGAACCTGAAACTTGAGCTTTAGACCTTTTGAGAAGGATGAATATAATCAATCCTTATTGATCATATTTTGATATGGAAATCATTTCTTCTAATTACATCACTTTGTTAATGAACACATAACCATGTTTCCATGAAGAGATTAATAAGATAAGGCATATATATGTCCACCAAATATTGACTTTATGTTCACCATCTCTCCAATTGTGTATATATCTTCCAAATGTGCTTTTCTTGCATGATAGCATATATTGAGAGGTTGGCCCCTGCATAGATATATATACCAATACCAATATACTCTTATATTTCCATCTTTCACCATCAAATTCTTCTCTCATGACCTAAATGTATGAATTTGCAATTATAATGTGTACATTCGAGGATTCAAAGTTTTTGAAACAATTCTCTCATTGAAGTCCATAAGAGAAACAATATTAAATATTCAAAAAATGATCTACAATGTTGGAAATATAGATGGAGTAACTGAGAGGAGGGCTGAATCAGTTACCACAAAAATATATCCACAGATCCTTAGATGTCTTAAAAAAGGTATTGCTACAACTCGGTAACCATACAAAAAATGTTGTAACTCAGTAGATGAAATGTTAATATATTAAGCATTTATAAAGATTTGACATGCATGCATAAAAGAAACAACATGAACACAAGAGACACAAGATTTAACATAGAAACCCAATATGGGAAAAACCACCAAGTCACTAGTTACCAATTTTCATTTTTTTAAAGTGAGCTATGAAAGGAGCCAACCTGGTTAAAGGTTACAAAACACACTGTTAGGTGTGACCCTATTAGAGGACTTAATCACCCTGCTAGGAGTGGCCTTGCTAGAGGTCTTTAGAACAATTCAATGGAACTGTCCACCTTGTTAGAGGATTTACAAAAATGGCTGCTAAACCAACTCTGTTAAGAGATTTACAAATCACTGCTACAATGATGAAAAAGTAACAATGAAGTGACCTAAATGAGATGCAACTTAACTTTGCTGATACAAATCTCTTGTCTGCTTCAATAGATCCTCCCTGATCAAATACAACTTTGTTGCTCCTCAAGGATATCTAATCCTTCCTTAAGATTTGCTCACACAATCAATAGACTTGCATGCTCGCTCATTACACTCATCCATACAATTGAATTCACAACTTGAACTTTTATTTATACCTTACAAATTTGTCAAGTCAGCTACATTACAAGTACATTAACCAATAATCATTACACCAGTCGACTACAATCATCACATAGAATAATTAAGCTTTATTTCCTAACACAATGAAATCTTTCACTAGCTGACCCAACTTGGTAAACACTGCTCCATAAATGATTTCTAGTGTTGATCGATTGCAGCTCAGTACACATTGAAAATCTCTATAAAAATCCCTGGAGACTGAGTGAACTCAGTAAGAATTGATCTACCTTCGCTAACCTTGTGAGCTTGATTAACACCAACTTCTAACTCAAAATCCTTCAATGCCCGAGTGAGCTTGGTAAGAACTATTTTCTGCCATATTTTCCCTTGATGACCGAGTGAGTTCGGTAACAATTGCTTACAAAAGGTAAAGTCTGAGAACACTTGGTAGACACTATAAATATTCTTGTAAACCAACTGAGCTCGATAAATGCTAATAGATGACTTTGATTGATAACTGATATGACATTTGTGTAACATCAAAGACAACACACAATTTGAACAATTGTATCTAACAATCTCCCTCTTTGGCATTGATGGCAACACACCATGTCATAGCAGAATGAAATTTGAAAACAAGTATTTCTCTAGAATTTTACACCTCAAACTTCAGTTATCTGTAGAAAAACTCTCCCTCTTTCATTGTAATCTCTCTCTCTTGCATAAACTCTCTTTCTTGCAAATTTTAGAAAGATATGACAATAAACTCTCCCTCTTTGACAATACATGGCAAAGACAACACAACTCAAATGAATTTTAATGTACCTTAAGTACTGATTCATATGCAATGTCTTCATTATTTTGCTACATCAACTAATAGATCTTCAATTCTTTTCTTGTTGATGCATCACTAAAACTATATTTTAGTGAGCTTCAGATAGGGGAATGACCCCTAACTTACCTCTTAGATACAATAATGCATCCTTAGGTAAAGGCTTGGTGAATATGCCAACAATTTGTTCCTTTTTATGGACATATTCCAATCTGATCTCCTTATCCTGCACCAATTCTCTAACAAAATGATATTTTATTGCAATGTGCTTGGTTTTTGAATGCATCACTGGATTTTTAGAAATGTTGATTGCACTTGTATTGTCACAAAACATAACAACAGGTTCTTTGATTGCCACCTTCATGCCTTCCAATAATTGCTTGAACCAAACAATATTTGAATAGTTTACTATTGCTGCAACATACTTTGCTTCGGCTATAGATTGGGATGTACAATTTTTCTTTTTACTTGTCCAAGAAACCAACCTCTTTCCAAGAAAGAAAGCTCCTCCACTAGTACTTTTTTTATCATCAATATTTTCTGCCCAATCTACATCAGTAAACACTTTCAAATCCAGATTACCTCCAAATTTGTACCATAATCCATAATCTTCAATACCTTTCAAGTATCTCATGATCCTTTTGATTGCCATCATGTGATTTTATCTTAGTTTCGCTGAAAATCTTGCTACAATACCAACTGCAAGGGCAATATTTGGCCTTGTATGAACCACATACTGTAACTTTCCAATCATAGATCTATATAATGTTTGATCCACTTCATTTGATTCATCATCCTTGGTAAGTTTCAATCCAGTACACATGGGAGTTCTAACTGGTTCACAATCCTCCATACCAAACTTTTTCAATATCTCCTTGATGTATTTAGATTGAGTAATGTAGATACCATTCTTACTTTGTTGAATTTGGAGACCAACAAAGAATTTTATTTCTCCAAACATAAACATCTCAAATTCCTTGCTCATTTGTTCTGAAAATTTTGTGCAAAGATCATCATTACCTGTGAACAAAGTATCATCTACAAATATTTCTGCCAAAACAATTTTGTTATCTGGTCCTTCCTTGATATACAAGCTGCTATTATCATTAGTTGTCTGAAAACCAATCTGAATAAGATAGTTATGCAATCTTTTATACCATGCTCTAGGGGCTTGTTTTAGTCCATCTAATGCTTTGTGCAATTTGCAAACCATGTCCTTCTCATCAGGATCAATAAAACCTTCAGGTTGTTCAATGTAGACTTGTTCTTCCAGAATACCATTGAAAAACACAGATTTGACATCCATCTAATATACCTTAAATCCTTTATGTGCAGCATATGCAAGTAAGGTCCTAACTCCTCATCTTGCAATAGGAGCAAAAGTCTCTTCATAGTCTATTCCTTCTTCTCGAGAGTATCCTTTGCATACCAGTCTAGCTTTGTTTCTTGATACCTTACCATCTTCATTCAACTTATTTTTGAATACCCACTTAGTTCCAATCACATTTTTATCTTTAGGCCTGGGTACAATAGTCCATGTTTTGTTTTTCTCTATTTGCTCTATTTCTTCATTCATAGCCTCTATCCAACTTTCATTTCCTAATGCATCTTTGACACTTCTAGGTTCAAAGTCAACAAGTAAACAAGTACCTTTCAACTTACTTCTTGTCATAGTTCCTTTAGATTTATCTCCAATGATTTGGTCTAGTGCATGATGCCTCTTGACATACTTAGCTAATATAGGTTCCTTACCTTTTGAATGCTTAGCATTGATATCCTCTTGCATTTTAGTATCAAGTTCTGGTTGTTTTGGCTCAATAGACATTGGCTTGGGTCCTTTAGACTTGGTAGACACTGGCTCAGTAGCATCAGAATGAGACTTGATTCCCTATAGCTCGGTTGGAACTTCTTGCAACTTAGTTACTATAGACTCAAGAGTAGAAGATTCTTGATTGGCAGGTGTAACTGACACTGTATCAGGTTCCCTTTTACTTTCTTCTTTAGTCCTCTTTGCAAACTCATCAACTTTTACATGTGCACTTTCTATGACTTTTTGAATTGACAAATTCAAACATCTATATGCTTTACTTTTGCAAGAATATCCCAAAAATATTCCTTCATCACCTTTTACATCAAATATACCTTTTCTAGATTCTTTCAAAATGTAACATTTACTTCCAAATACTTTTAGGTAACTCACATTAGGTTTATAGCCATACCATAACTCATAGGGGGTTTTGAATGAGTTCTTCTTTAGTTGTACTCGGTTCAAGGTATAAACTACAATACTGATAGCTTCCTTCCAGTATTTGATAGCAATGTTCTTTTCAATCATTAAGGTTCTTGCATAGTCCATGATAGATCTGTTCCTTCTTTTAGCTATTCTATTTTGCTCGGGAGTTCCAAGTGCCAATACCTGTCTTTTGATTCCCCTTTCAATGCAAAAATTATTGAACTCATGAGAGATGAATTCACCACCTCTATCTGCCCTCAAGCATTTTAGTCTTTTCCCTATTTCCTTTTCTACTCTGGACAAATACCAATTGAATTTCTCAAATGCTTTTGATTTCTCTCTTACGTACATGACAGTCATCATTCTTGAGTAATCATCAACAAAAAGAATGAAGAAATTTGCTCCAGTATAACTTTCAATTCCAATAGGTCCACACAAATCAATATGCACAATTTCTAAAACTTCTTCTGATTGATAGTTCTTACTTTTAAAGCTAGTCTTTCCCATCTTACCAATCTGACAATTCTTGCATAGACCAACCTCAGGTTTCTTTATACTAGGAATGCCTCTTACTTTCTTGAATTTTCTTATTTTCACCAGATTATCAAAATTCACATGACATAACCTTCTATGCCATAACCAACTTTCTTCAACTTGAGCAATAAAACATGAGCATTCACCAAGTTCAAGATAGAATAAGTTACCTTTTATCTAAATACCTGATCCAATCAGTTTTCCTTTGCCATTTAGCAGTCTTGCTTTCCCATGCATGAATTCCACTTTAAATCCATTATTGAGTAGTTGTGCCACACTCAACAAATTATGCTTTAGACCTTCTACCCAATAGGCATTATTACATACAAGCTTTTTGGTTAGTGAGATTCTTCCTCTTCCTTTTATACAACAAGGTTCATTATTTCCAAACCTCACACTACCACCATCATAGTTTTCAAAATGTTCAAACTTAGTTTTATCACCAGTCATATGATGAGAGCAACCACTGTCTATGATCCATGTATCATTTTTTCTCACATGAGAAATAAGTGCCATCTTATCTTCCTCATCATTATCAGAATCATCTTTCACAACAATGTAAATAATTTCATTTTCACTATTGTCAGAATCCTTAGAATCTTTAGCCATGAAACATGTTTTCTTACCTTTGTCTTTGAATGATTTGAAATCTTTCTTGCCATTCCATTTGTGACCTTTCTTTTCATCCTTGATTTGCTTCTTTGGACACCTAGTAGCAATATGACCAATTTCCTCACATGAAAAATAGATTAGAGGAACTTTACCTTTATATTTCCCTTTGCCTCTAGAATATTTCCTTGCTAGCAGAGCTTCAATTACCTCAAGATCATTGTTTGAACTCTGTTCTAATTCATCTTCCCTTTCTAACTGAGATTCTTTTAACTTTTTGCCTTTCTCCTTGAATGAAAGCTTGGCTTCAAATGCTGATTCAATGTTCTTGGAAGCTAGAACATAGTTGTCATAATTGTCTAGCTCAAATACAATCAATCTTCCTACTATGGCCTCTAAGTTTATCTTACGATTTGCTTCACATCTTCTCTCCTAAATTGCAGAAACTCTAATTGCATAAATAGGAAGTAAGGTTCTAAGAACTTTACTTATAATTGTTTCCTCTTTAGTATCTCCTCCAGAAGCTTTGATTGCACTGACACTTGCTTTGACTCTTTCAACATACTTGGAAACGTTCTCATCTTCTCTCATCCTCATCTGATCAAATTAACCTCTTAAACTTTTTGCTTTAACTCTCTTCACATTGTCATCACCTCCATAGATATCTTTCAGTCTATTTCACATTTCAAAGGCAGTCTTGTAGTTCTTGACATCATCAAATTCTTCATAGCTAAGGGTAGATGCAATGTCTATCATCATGGTGTTATGAGTCTTTTTCTTAGCAATTTCATTGACATATAGTGTACTAGAAGGTGTCACATATTCTTCATCAAGATATTTCAATCATGTATCTCTAATGGAAGCCAGATGGAGTCTCATGAGACCTTGCCATGCTAAAAAGTTATCCCTGTTAAGCCTTGGAATTTCCCTCTTGTAAGACATCTTGATCTTTAGCTTAGATCCTTGAAATCTTTCTTGCAAACACCAAAAGCTCTGATACCAATTGTTGGAAATATAGATGGAGTAACTGAGAGGGGGGGTAAATCAGTTACCACAAAAATATATCCATAGATCCTTAGATGTCTTAAAAAAGGTACTGCTGCAACTCGGTAACCATACAAAAAATGTTGTAACTTGGTAGATGAATTGTTAATATATAAAGCATTTATAAAGATTTGACATGCATGCATAAAAGAAATAACATGAACAAAAGAGACACCAGATTTAATGTGGAAACCCAATATGGGAAAAACCACCAAGTAACTAGTTACCAATTTTCACTCTTCTGAAGTGAGCTTTGTTAGGAGCCAACCCGGTTAAAGGTTACAAAACACACTATTAGGTGTGACCCTATTAGAGCATTTAATCACCCTGCTAGGAGTTGCCTTGCTAGAGATATTTAGAATAATTCAATGGAATTGTCCACCTTGTTAGAGGATTTACAAAAATGGCTGCTAAACCAACTCTGTTAAGAGATTTACAAATCACTGCTACAATGATGAAAAAGTAATAATGAAGTGACTTGAATGAGATGCAACTTAACTTTGTTGATATAGATCTCTTGTCTACTTCAATAGATCCTCCTTGATCAAATACAACTTTGCTGCTCCTCAAGGATATCTAATCCTTCCTCAAGATTCACTCACACAATCAATATACTTGCATGCTCGCTCATTAAACTCATCCATACAATTGAATTCACAACTTGACCTTTTATTTATACCTTACAAATTTGTCAAGTTAGCTACATTACAAGTACATTAACCAATAATCATTACACCAATCGGCTACAATCATCACATAGAACAATTAAGCTTTATTTCCTAACACAATGAAATCTTTCACTGGCTGACCCAGCTCGGTAAACACTGCTCCAGAAATGATTTCCAGTGTTGACCGACTATAGCTCGGTAAACACTACGAATCTCTATAAAAATCCTTGGAGACCGAGTGAACTCAGTAAGAATTGATCAACCTTCGCTAACCTTGTGAGCTCGATTAACACTAACTTTTGACTCAGAATCCTTCAACGCTCGAATGAGCTCGGTAAGAACTATTTTATGCCATATTTTCCTTTGATGATCGAGTGAGCTCGATAACAACTACTTACAAAAGGTAAAGTCTGAAAATGCTCGATAGACACTGTAAATCTTATTGTAAACCAACTAAGCTCAATAAATGCTAACAGATGAATTTGACTGATAACTGATATGACATTTGTGTAACATCAAAGACAACACACAATTTGAACAATTGTATCTAACAATACAAATACCAAGAAAACATGTTTATATGAAAATCATGAAATTCCAAATGACATAATGATATTTGAAATGTATTAAGGGCAGCCACCAAGGGCATGGAGGGAGTATTTCTACATAATTTTCCTTCAGCATCTAATTATGCTTCTCATTCTAAGGTGTTGCAAGTTTGAGAAGGTAGTATTTTGGCTCTTATTCTTGTCATCTCTCTTTCTTGATCTATTTGATGAATTTGAAATATGTAATTGTAGCTTTCATTAGTTGAGAAACCTCTGAGTAATTATGTAGAATCAATATCATGTTTTGCCTAGGCTCCACATCTTGCATTCATGATTGGGCATTTAATCAAATAGTTCATGAGATGCATCACTATGCATTTCCTTGCCTCGCATACATGAAATGACTTTCTCAATATATATATTCTTGTTTGAGTATTTATTGGTTATTGAAGTCTTAATTAGGAAAGTAAGATACTGAGAGGGGGGTGTCACTAAAACTTTTAACTCTTTAAAGTAGATAATAAATTGACTGCATTCACCACTAATCCATCTCATATCTAAATCATAAACCACAAACTTGAAATAAATTTAACTATGCATCACATCCACAAGTAACATGTAAATGCATAACACATAGATTTGGTAACTCAAAAATCCTCCAAGGTGAAGGTAAAATTGGGGTGGGGATAAAACACACAAATCTTCACTGCTAAAATAATAAAGTATGTCAGTTAAGGCTATAATGTTTGATCACTTTTGATGATCTACCTTGTAAGGGGTCTACTATATTAAAATATTTACAAGATTGTTAAGTCTACCCTGCTTAAAGGATTTAAACTCACAACTAAGTAAGCACTATGTTAGGAGATTTTAAGTAGGTTGTAAGAATTAGCCTAAGGCAATAATTCAACGCCAAGATCAAGAAGCTCAGTAGATAGCACAAGAGAGACAAATAGTGATCAAATGAGAATCTCAATAATGATCAAAATGATAATGGATATCAGATGAATACACACTAGAAGTGCTTGTATATAAAGGCAACTAGAATGACTAGGAGTCAACAAAGAGACGATCATCACAACTTAGCATATGTCCACCAAGAGTGAATTATCCTCCATTGTGCATGAATGTATGTGCAACAATGAGAGGATAAGAATACAAAGTTGTATCTTGTAAAGAGATGTAGTAGACAACATGTGCTCAATTAGAGTGCAAACAACTATGTTGTCTACATGATAACTCATGTGAATATGCAAACTCCTAGGTATCTACATGAAAACTAATATGATAATGTATTAACCTAAGTAAATTTAAGTAAAGTGTAAATAGTAAATACTTATTTACACCAACACCCCCCTTAAGTGTAACTTAGGGGAATGCACTTAAGCTTACAAAAGCTAAATGATAATGGAAGATGGGTCCTAGCTACTAGGCCATGTTAGGTACCCATGTACAAAATGCAAAAAAGAATGCAAGCTCTCATAAAGTGGAGAAAGAGAAAACCTCATGGGAAAAACCCTCCCTCAAAAAGAGAGATGAATAAACAAGATGCATGGATGGATGGAGTAATTAAGACCCCCTACCCTCCCTCCTCCCCACCCATTACAACATACATCATGCATATACAAGAGAGAAGTATGAGAAGAACACAATCCCAGAAGAGGAAAAGGTCCCCCCCATAAGAGAGAAGAAGTAGTAGAAGAAGAAAGGAGACAAGGTAGTCCCCCCAATGTAGAATGCCCATCAATGATAGTTGCTCTAAGATGATTATAGAAGATAATCCATGACTACTGAATAATGTTCCTCCCTTTAGGAAGAAACAATGTCATAGCTACATATGAGATGCTTCCCCAATGTGTAGAAAGAATCTCGAAGATGAATGGTCTGTCTGAAAATTGCTTAATTGTCGCTATGTCGATACTAATGATTGCCCCTTCCAACACTATTGAAAAGAACAAGTTTGGATTTAGCAAGGATGAATGTAGAACTTATCCCAAAGAACCAAATATCTCCTCAAATGATAAAGAAACCTCCTGCAACTGCTATACATAAGGATCCATAATCATATCAACCTTGTAAGACTGATCATGTGGAGAATGGACAAGAGGGCCAGATTGTTCCCTCACAACAATTAAAGAAGGATCTTCTTCATCAAAGAGAAGATGTATATCATCAATAATGTCTCCCAAATCTATTATGTAGGACTCCACACAAAAACCTGAAATGTCTGTCAAGTAGTTATCCCCTGATGTTGGAACTAGAAGACAAGGTGTACCAAACTGTACTTAATTACATGGACCTATCACTGTAGCAATGTATGCATGTGGAATGTGCTGATGTTGTGACCTTTTTCTTCATCTATCAAAAGGATCCCCCACAAGTGAGCCTGTTGAATCACTATCACTATTGTCACTATCAATTTTCACAATATATGAAGTACAGAGAGGATTAGAGGACAAGCTAGGTGAACTTTCCTCAAAGTGAACATTCCTCTCTATGAATATCTCATGAGTCTTGAGATCCATAAGTCTATATGCCTTTACACTTTCTTCATATCCAATGAAAGTACAAGGCCTTGGGGGTGGTGCCTTGCATTCCCTTGAAGATATGTGTGTCCATGCTCGACAACTAAAAACTCTGAAGTGTTTCACAACTAGTTTTCTTTCGGACCATGCCTCAAAAGAGTCATTCCATCTAAGACATTACGAGGAGACCTATTAAGAAAGTGATTGGCACTACTTATAGCTTCTACCTCAAGTGATGGATCAAGAGACTTAGCTTGAATCATGCAACTTGCCATTGACTTAAGATTTCTAATCCTCATTTCTGCACCACTTGTCATTTGTTGACTAAATGCTACTAGATTCTAAAGATCAATACCTTCAAGTTCAAAAAAGTCTCTAAGTCTTGATTTCACATATCTACTTTCATTGTCCATATGAAGAACCTTGATGGCTTTACTTGATTTCTTCTCAACATGACTCTTGAAGGCTAGAAACTTATCAGTTACTTCATTCTTGTGATTAGGAAAGTAGACCCATGTGTAGCATGAAAAGTCATCAATGAAAGTGAGGACATAGCAACCCTTGCCAACTAATTTCACTAAAAAAGGGCCTGCTAGAATAGTGTAAACCAGCTCAAGAAAAAATGATGCTCTCCAAGACTTCACTTTGTCAAACTTCTCTTCTAGATGCATATGCATTGAACAAGTTGAACATTCACCTATAGAAAAATTGATTGTAGGTAGACCTTTAACCATAATTTTTGAGCTAAGCTAATGAAGATAGCAGAAGGCAAGATGTCGATACCACTCATGCCATAATTTACTTTGTGATTGTGAATATGTCAACAAGGCATGTGAAGGAGACTTAGGCACAAAGTGGGAGAAAGTATAAAACCTTGTGTCATGATTAACTTTACCCACTACAACCAATGAATCATCCTTAAGATTTCACACCATTACTGAATTAGGAAGGAACTTGACTTTATTTCTACCTCTATAGTGAGTGATTTGGTAAATTGAAAGGAGATTAGTGCTAAGGTGAGGGATGTAGAGAACATCTTTGAACTCTCCATTTTCCATCTCAATTTGTCCTTTCCCTTGAATTTCCACTTGTGTATCATTCCCTACAAAGATGTGAGGCACCTTACCTTGCTTCAATGAAGAAAAATGTCCTTTTGAAGAACCCATATGATGTGAGGCACTTGAGTCAAGAACCCATTCCCCTGAAGAACTTGAACTTGCCATAATTGCTTACCCTTTTCCCTTTGAAGTGGATGGATTTGAATACTTGGAAGAATTGACACATTGATTTTGTTCTTCCTAAGTAAGTTTTCCAACTCATATATTCTCTTAGTCTTGCAATGATGCTCATCATGATTTGGTTTCTTGCCCTATTTACAAAATAGTTTATCCTTCTTGTTGTTGTTTCCCTTCTTGTTGGAAGAAGAATTGCCTTGTTGTGAGGAGGAAGATTGTTGCGTCTTTAATTGTGATTTTGGCTTCCACCACTTTTTCTTGTTGTTGGTGAAACTTTTTCTGCCTTGATTTGTTTGGTTCTCATTACTTACCACTAATGCTTAGACTTTGATGACTTGAGAATTCCCATATCTATCAACTTGGATTGTTCCAACATCAACATTTCTGCAAATGCATCAAATGAAGGCTTAGTGAAGGCACTTCCCATGGTCAACTTGTGAGTGTTGTAACTCAAAACAAAAGATGCATACTTTGAAGGTAGCCTCTTCAAGATGTGATGAATCAATCTATCATCCTTCATGGGATTACCACAATCCTTAAGTAGTTCTCTCAATTCATTGGCTTTGTTGACATAGTCTTGAATTGTGTCAAAATTCTTAGGATCCAAGAGAAGTAGATCATCCTCAATTTGGAATCCCTTTTCCTCATCCACCTTACCATATAACCCTTCAAGTTTTTCCCAAGCACCCTTGGCATCCTTAAAGCTGGAAATGTGGAAGAAAAGATCTCTATGAACACAACTCCTAATAATTCCTAAATCCTAGTTTTCTTTAACTTTCCAATCAACTTGTGCATCAACATCAGTTGGTTTTACAATTGCACCATCAAAATATAGATTTAAACCTTTTTCCATTAGTCTACTCCATACAATATCTTTCCATGTAGTATAATTGTGTGAAGTTAAAAATGGAGTTTTAGGTGAACCCATGATGCAAAATTAAAAAGAGCACAAAAGAGAAAGAGAAAAAGAACACAAGACACCCCCCAAATTACTCAATCAAAGAATCCCCCACCCCCCCCACCTCCAAAAAAAAAAAGTGATGCTTGTGATACTTTATATGTACTGCATTTACAATTTTCCAGTTGTCAAAATAGATAATAGTGGACTTCTGATTTTGATGGTTACAACAAAAAAGATGAAGCTATAGCAAACTCAAGTACATAAGACACTAGATCTCTCAAGGATCTAAACAAGTACAAGTGCTAAAATTGTCCAAAAATAACCAAATGTTGAAAGTACAATATCTACTTATAGGTGCTCCAATTTGATACAAAATTTGGAAATAAACGAAAAAAGATGCACTTTCAAAAAAAATGGCACCTAAAAATGTCTCCATATGAGCCCTAACGAAGCCTCTAAAGTTGTAGAAAGGAGGATTGCTCAGTAGTAGTCACCAAAACCCCTCAATTTTGCAAAATCTGCTCACCAAAACCACAAAATAGTTGCACCAATGTGAAATATAGGAAATGTAGCCCAAAAAAAATAAAAAATTGTGCTTGATTTGGAGTCCAAATGAGTGACTTATGGCCTTGCGAAGTCAGAATACCAAACTAAAAATCAATATGGTGAGGGGTCCAATTTACAAGTAGCTGATGAAATCAACAAATTATATGGCTAAAATTGACAGTTTGGGTCCTATCAAGGCAAAAAATGAAAGCCCTCCTTTGACTGTGAGACAGACGTCAAATTTTACACATGGATTTATGAATTTTTTTTTTTATTATAAAAAATTACCAAATAACTGATTGTCTGGTCTGTGAGATGCTGTGTGTATCTGATCACAGTTGATTGATGCTAGGAAAGTTTATTGTCATGCAATAACTGTGTGAATCTGAATGTCTTCCAGGCAATGTCTTGGAGGAGACACAATTAAGATTTGGAGAAGACCTCCAAATTTCTAATAATTAGATAAGGTGCAATGATTTCCAATCTGAATCAATGCCTTTAAAAGATTAGAATTGATCTCATTTGTCCATCTATTCACTATGCTCACGGGGTATGATGTCATAGAGATGGCAAAATTGATGGTCTTTGAATCAAACTTTCCACACTAGAAGATCCGACTTGCCTCCAATGTGTAGATCTTATGATTCTTGCGATGGACATGTGTACTAAGAGATCCAAATATGATGACTAGCTTGATTTCTCCTAACTGTGATCACTGTGGGAGCAGGGATCTTGGTGTCTCCTAATGTGTATGGAAGAGACCAATGGTCGTGACTTACCAAGGATTTGTCATAAAGGTATTTGATCTTGGATCAGATGCCAAGTATTAGGCCTGTGAGGGGAGATCTAGATCAATGCATGGAGAGATCTATGGGTGGAGCTTATAAAACAATTAATTTTGGTAGGGAATACTCTTGACTTGTGATTAGACCTACTGAAACCATAGATGGAGCTGGTAGAGAATAGATGCTCTCTTCCAATAAGATCACCGTATCATGCCTCAAATGGAAGATGTGTCGATGTCACAATGCGAATCTGAGATATGATTCAATGCATGGAAAAATGGGCTCACAATTAGCTTATCAATGTAGTATTTTTGATAGTCAAATCTCTCCAATATTGGACTCGTCGTAGATGGAGCTCAAAGACCATGTAAGAATTTGCTCATGAATGTGTTGGGCCTATGAAGATCACTACCAAGATGCAATTGCTACCTAGACTAGATCACGATGACAATATTTCTTTGTTGTCCACAAAATTTGGATGCAAAGACCTCACTGTCAAGCTCAAGTAGAGAGATCAGGGCTAGGAACTCGCTTGGAGTGGAGGGGTGGCTCAGATTTGGGGTAAATTCTCTATACAACAGTTGAAACTTATGCAAGGGCTGGTATGAACAAGATTTTTCCACAAAATAATGTTGCTCAAGACATAAATGAGATCCAATAAATCAAATATTTTCTCATAAATGTTACCCTATCTGGGTTACCATACCACAAGGACTTGTAATCCTCCAAATTGGAAAATCAGGCTTCCAAGTCTGATTTGCAAAAAAAAATTGCCTTGAATTTGACTTTTGCCTAAGATAGGCATATTTATAGTCAAAATTTATGGAGATGGCCACCCGAACACAATGGTGAGGTCAAATCTTGCTCAAAACACTCCCAATAATTGCAAATATCTAGATCTGAATCATGGCCCTCCAAAATGAAGCAAAATGAAGCTCTCCAATGGCTATACAATGAAGCTCGCATGGATATGATACCATGTAAGAATTTGCCTAAGGCAATAATTCAACACCAAGATCAAGAAGCTCAGTAGATAGCACATGAGAGACAAATAGTGATCAAATGAGAATCTCAATAATGATCAAAATGATAATGGATATCAGATGAATACACACTAGAAGTTCCTGTATTTCAAGGTAGCTAGAATGACTAGGAGTTAGCAAAGAGATAATCATCACAACTAAGCACATGTCCACCAAGAGTGGATTATCCTCCATTGTGCATGAATGTACGTGCAACAATGAGAGGATAAGAATACAAAGGTGTATCTCGTAAAGAGATGTAGTAGACAACATGTGCTCAATTGGAGTGCAAACAACTATGTTTTCTATATGATAACTCATGTGAATATGAAAACTCCTAGGTGTCTACATGATAACTAATATGCTAATGCATTAACCTAAGTAAACTTAAGTGTAAATATTAATTACTTATTTACACCAACACTATTAGGACCACTTTGTTAAGAAATTTACCCTAATTCATGTAGAAAAAGCAAGGAAACTACAATGCAATGCTAAAAGCATACTTGGGTCCTAACAACACGGCTTGATGAGGTACCCAATCACAACCAAATCTCTATGAAATAGAGAAATAGAGAAAACCCAGTGGGAAAAAACCTACTCCAAAAAAAGATAGAAAAGGATGCATAAATGAAATATCTCAAGAGACTCTCTAAAGACCATAAGTACAATAAAACCCCTTATGAAAGAAGCGTGAAACTCCATAGCCCCCTAGAATGACAACACTCTTGTGTTGATGTACATACCAATGTGGCTCCAATCTAGAAGAAATAAAGGTAGTGGACAAGAAGGGTGAAACCACTGAATGTAAGGTGAAGCTAGAAGTCCTAGTCGATGCTCAAAGGAGAATGCGTGAGGATCCTGAAATGGAATCTCCAATGGAGGTGGTATAATAGGTGTGTTGAATATGTCATCTGAGAGGAGATGTGTGTCCTTTGATATATCCTCAAAAACTACAACAGGTGGCTCGATGATTGGAGCTACAATGGTAGGCAATATTGTTGCTACAAGGATTGTTGATCACTCTTCCTACCTATACCCTTTCTCTCATTTTGGTCCACCATCTCCACTATTAGAGATTCACTCTCCTTCTTCACGAGAGACTACTGAGGTGAAGTTAGGTCACTTGAACTTATGTGTTGTTACTAAGACTAGTGTTGTGACTTCTATACCTCCACCTCTTTTTTAGATTCCATATATCGCAACATAAAACCCTCCAAGGCACTTTATAATGTAGTGCAAGTACAACAAAACATAAAGATGTTCAAGATCTCAAAATGCAATCAAGTGACACTTTATCTCAGTGCATTTGCAAAAATACTACAAAAAGGTATCAACAAAGATCAAAAGAGACATAAGGTTGATACAAGAGATAGTACAACCCATGAAAAATCATTTGAAGAAACAAAATTGATCTTCAGACCTGAAACAACCAAGATATCCACCAGAATGCAAAAAAGAAAACAATTGAATGGGATGTGCCTAGAGCAGAATCTAGAAAATAGAATGCCTCAAGATATGTCTCCCAGAGTGAAAAATAGAACCTCTAACTTTGACTACATAAACTAGCAACCAAACAACATCAAAAGTTCAAATAAACTAAACCATCATGATGGGCTTAGAACTAGCTTTCTGATAATATCTCATTTGTGAAAAAGGAGTTTGGATGAGCAAGTTATGGCCAAAAAACCACATGTAGGTCAAAAAAATTTTGGAAGGGAAAAATATAACAAAAAATTACCGCATCAAGACCCTTTCCAAAATGCCTCAGAAAGTGTGCCCAATAGTACCATAAATTACCTTAGGAAGCATGCTAGTTTTTGTACCAAAACTATCTTGATTTGCATGCCAAAAATCTTGATTTTTGTGTCAAAAAAATCATATACCATTAAGGATTTGAGCAATAAAAATCCACAAAGCCTGAAGAATACCTACATGTAAGAACCTGTCACATATAAGAAAAAGCAAAGAAGAGTTAAGGGTTTTGCTCAGAAAATATGAAAACTATATTATTAGACTAATAGAATGAGAGATAATTACAAAAGATCAATCCTTATAGAAGGAGATCGAAAACCTAAAAGGGAAACCCTAAGAGGTAAATGACATTTAATAATTACTAATTAATTATTAAATAGAAATGCAAGGCACATAAAGTAAAATCTTAAGAAGGGAGTAAAAGTAATTTAATAAATGAAATTAAATTAGCCTTTTACTCTAACAGTTCACTTGTTAGAATGTCTTAGTACCTGATCCTTTGGTTAGCACTTTATGCCAGATTACAAATATTCTATCTCCTTGTCTAAATTGATCTCCTTATATGATATGTTCTTGGATTTTGGTATCAGAGCGGGAACATGGTTGGGAGAGGAAGAGGAAGAGGAGGTGTCACTCCAATGCAAATATTTATGTTAGATATGTAGAGGTAGATTGAACAACTAAATGAGCAAATGGATAATTAAGGAATACCAATACTACAAGAAGAGAATGAATCAGATGAAGAGGGAAATCAAAGAGGTGCTAAATCAAAATGAAGAAAATGAAGAACACTTGGAAGAGGTGAGCTATGAAGATAGAGTGCTTCAAGCTTTAGAAGGTAAAAATGAATGGATCAAGATCGAAGTTTTAGACTATGCTAGTAGTATTAAGCCATAAGATTTGATAGATTGGCTAAATGAGATGGGGAATTTTTTTGAATGGAAGCCTATGGTGGAGGAAAAGAAGATGAAGTTTGCATGTACAAAATTAAAAGGTCATGCAATGATATGGTGGGATCACCTCTAGAAGGAACAAACTAGAAAGCAAAAGGAAAAGATCAAAACGTGGAGCAAGATAGAGAAAAAGCTTTGGGAAAAGTTCTTACCCTTGGATTACTCACAAACCCTCTTTCATAAGTTCTAGAATTTGAAGTAGAATTTGTTCCCTATACAAGAGTACACAAATGATTTCTATAAATTATCCATGAGAATAAAGCATTGAGAAGATGATGCAGATGACTACTAGGTACATAAATGGCCTAAAATTTTCTATCCAAGATGAGTTGAGCATGCATCATATTAGTAGTATGGAAGAGGCCTACCAAATAGCCCTAAACGCTGAAGAAAAATAAAATTGAGAGTACAATAAGAGAAATAGAGGAAGAAGAAGGGGTCCCTCTACACCATTTCAAGGAGGTTCTAATTACAGCCGAGGAGAATCCTCCTAAGGATTCAAAATAAATACAAAGTCTAGACAAGATCTTGAAAAATAGGAAAGAGGAAGGGGATTTTAATGAGGTGAGGTTATGGTAGTAGAAGGGGATGGAAAAACCAATGGAGGCCCTTTACCTATTTCAGATGTGGAGAAGAAGGACATGGAGCCTTTAAATGCTCAAATTATAACATGCCATGAATAAATCAAGGAAGACGGCCTAGAGTGAACTTGGTTCAGCCAAAAGAGGATGAGCAAGAAATTTCACCAGATGTGAAAGAAACCCTCATGATGAGGATATCAATGATCATTCTAGAAAAATATGAAGTTCCTACAAAGAACTCTAACAATTCATGGATTTGGACCAACATTTTCAAAACTAGATGCACTTCTAGTGGAAAGGTATGTCAAGTTATTATTGATTGGGGTAGTTGTGAGAATATGGGATCTAGAGATATGGTAGAGAAATTAAATTTACAATGTGAGAAGCACCCTTGTCCTTATCATATGCATGGTTTAAGAAAGGAAATGAAGTAATGGTTAATAAAAGATGTTTAGTTAGATTTACCATAGGAAAATTTTATAAGGATGAAATATGGTGTGATGTTATCCCTATGGATGCTTGCCATATGTTTTTGGGAAGACCATGGAAGTATGATAGGAAGATCATACATGATGGGGAGAAAACTATTTACACATTTTTGAAGGATGGCTCTAAAGTGGTTCTATTGCCACTTAAGGATGAATAGAAGAATGAAACCATGTTGTCTGCAAGAGAAGTTGTCAAAGAAATGAAAGTAACATGTTTTTGTTATGCACTAGTACTAAAAAGAGGAGAAGAACAAGAAAAAAATGTGCCACTTGAGGCAATGAAGGTGCCAGAGGAGTTTTTTAATGTTGCTCCTGATAAACTACCTGATGGTCTCCCACCCAAAAGAGATATTCAACATCATATTGATCTTATTCCTAGAACAACTCTACTTAATCAAGCATCCTAAGTGACAAAATTGATGCAAAAGGGTCTGGTCAGGGAAAGTAAGAGTCTATGTGTAGTACCCACATTTTTGAATCTAAAGAAGGATGACATGTGGAGGATGTGCATTGATAGTAGAACAATCAATAAGTTTACCATTAAGTACCACTTTCCTATACCTCAGATAAAGGGCATGATGGAGAATTATTGGGGGCTAAGTACTTCAGTAAGATCGATCTTCGAAGTGGCTACCACCAGATCTGCATTTGAGAGGGAAATGAATGGAAGATAGAATTTAAGACAAGAGATGGTTTGTGCAAATGGATAGTTATGCCTTTTGGGCTTTCGAACACACCTAGCACATTTATGTGGTTGATGAATACAATGCTATGACCTTACATTGGTAAGTTTGTTGTAGTTTTCTTTCATGATATTCTAATCTATAGTAGATGTGTTGGCACTCAAAATTGCCTTCCCAATTTTGAGCACCATCAATGGATCAAGCCCTTAAACGCTTTTAAAATGCGTATGTGCCTGGTTGTACCCGGCTGTCCATTTGAGACCCCTAAGGTGTTTAATGCATCTAGCACCTTTCATTCAGCATGCCTAAACGTTTTGTGAAGTTAAATTGAGTTTCTGAGTCATTTGGCAAAGTTTTGTTTTGAGCTAGTATCAATTTTGCATTTTCACCAGTGTCAAACAGCGACAGGAGGCTTTATTTGTAAAGGAATATCTCACACCCAGAAATGTTCTGTGATCCACCACTTTGGGAGTGTTTAGTGTCCATACTTGAGAACCTATGTTTTAGATTTTGAGTCATTTTGAGTCTGTTTGAATAGGTTTTGAATCCCTCAAAGTTGGTCAGTTACTGTTTTCAGGCTTTTGCACTTTGCACCTAATTCTGGGAAGCCCTATTTGACGTGCAATAACTTTTGACCAGTTGACCCAAATGAGAAAATTCCTTTTGTGTTGTATTTTAGATGTTAGAGACTTATTGTGTTCCAAGTTTCAGCTTATGACGAATCTGTTTGGTCAATTTTCAAGTGTGATTCCAAATGCAATTTATAAGTTTTAACTAGTGTCAGTAATTGCAGATCGATTGTAACCTTTGTTCGAGATGTCATATCTCCTGATCTATGATAGGAGTGATTGAATGGTTGGTTTTCCTGTGTTCTATACTAAAAGTAATTTAAGTGTGCTAGTTTGCAAGTTATGACAAATCCATTTGCACACTTTTTCAGGTCGATTCCATTCGCAAAAACTGCTTTCTGTCAGCATGTCCAGTTGCAAAATTCTGAGTAGCCTACTTTGAACGTCCGCCATTTGCGCCCAGTTATTTTTCATGAGCCAAAATTGCATAGTCATACTCACCTCATGACAGAGTTTTAACGCCCCAGTTCTCGTCTTCCCAAGTATCCGTCTGTCCAGTTTCCAAGGCCAATTCCAAGCCCAGTTTGTTGCTTTCTGACATGTTTTCTGTAGATGTTTTAAGTGGTCAACATTGTCAGAAAGTATCTTTTGACTGAGCATTTTTCATGAGACAAGATCCGATGAGATAGAAGGGTGCAGAACAGAGAATTAGTGCTCCAGTTATCAGGGCCCGGTCAGAGGTTCAAGTCAGTTTTTAAGGGCAGTCAATGGACCACTTGGCCCAAAAATGACAGTTGGATTGAAAGTGATAAAATGAGTTTCTAATGGTCAGTCTGTGATCAAAGTTGATTCTAATTAGTCTAAGATGAGCAATAAAGCAGTTTAGCTTTTCAAATGGTTGAAAATGAAGATTTTAGCCAAGTCCGACTGATTCCATCAGGCTGATAAGGATTGTGTGCAAGACGAAGATTTCATAAAAAAATGATAAAGATTTTAATTGCTTTTAATATTTCATCATTTTCATTGCCATTATCTGAGTTCACTGAGTATGGCAAGGACTACATCCATACTTGTAAAGAGGTGGGTCTTTCCTTTAAATGATTTTTAGTTTTCTTCAAATCATAAGAATGCAGAGAGGCTATAACATGGCTATTTACACATATGTGTGTGGCACTAAGGATAACCAATTTGACTATACAAGGTTTCTAACAAAGGGGTCCCCAAGGTTGGAATCTCAGATCAAAATCAATGGTGAATGAAGGAACAAATCCACATTTAAAGGGCATTCCATACTTGTAGAATCGGTGTAAATAGATTTGGAGCCGTGGGAAATGATTGTGCTTCTGCAAAAAATTGTTTTGCTGCTCCGATTCACCATCACCATCACCAACAACGCTTGGTATCTCATTCATGTCCAAAGCATGTCATTGCATGGGAAGAATCGACATAGAAGGAGAGCATCCAAGTGCCTAACATTACAGATACTAAAGGTAATTCAGAAGCGACGGTCACCTTTTTGATCTCTGTTCTCAGTGTTCTGGATGCTACAGTGAACAAGTTGGGTGGTTTCTTGAATCCATACCTGGGAGATATTGTTGGCCTTTTAGTTTTGCAATTTACCTGTCATTCAGATTTGGTAGTAGGTACAAAGGCAGAATCTGATGTGGACACTAATGGGTCATCTACAGGCAGTAATCTTCAGCGCAAGATTGCATTTTATACTTTAGTCAACAGTTTAATTGGGAAGCTTAGGTCTGTATTTGTTCTCTACTTTCAATATTTGATGAACGGTTGTGTACACCATTTAAGTGGTAGTCAATATCAAGGACTTAATGGTCATACACAGCAGAAAAACAGAGAAAGAGCCGCACCTTTGAAGAAAAGCCGCAGGTCAAAGACATAGAATGGCTGTAGCTCACATTTGAAAAGGTAAGACCATTTATTGAAGAGCATCAATAGAATAGATCACACACTGCAAAGGCTGCTCCTGTGTTTCCTGCGTTGAGGCCTCATTTAATGGTGAAAGCTCCCAAAGTGGCGGACGCTATTCAATTTTTCAAACTAGCTTTTGGAGCGGAGGAGGTTACCAAGTCTTTGCATCCTAAGCATAAGGCAGAGCAAGAGCTCCCTCTTATCCTTCATGCCCATTTGAAGTTCGGTGCTGTAGAGGTAATGGTCTGTGATGAGATAGAGGAAGCTGATGAAGAGGTGAAGTCGCCACCTAAACTGAAACTAACTTCCGCAATATTGCACCTGTAGATCTAACGTAGTGGAGGGCTCTCTAACATTTCCAAAACTCTCCATGCAATCTGTAGGCTAATAGTAAACATCACGCCGCAAAAAGGAAGCATTCCATAGTCAAAGCGCGGGGGCAAGAGTGGTATTAAAACCATTATCCCACATTGACGAGAAAATAGGAGTTATAAGTGTTTTAATACAACTCTTTACATTATGTGACATGAATTAAAGCAAGCACCTTTTATGGAGGTCATGAGCGGTGACGTGGGCCCCTTGTGCACTGGATGTTGTAGTCTACTGTATGATGACGTTAGCAGGACAAAGTGATTACATAAATTTTAAACCAAACTGCACATTAGATGACATGGCGGGAAATAGACCAAAGAAGAAGATTGTGACACGTGTCTCAATCAAGTGGGTGTCGCTAACTCGCCGATTGAAGGTGCTCGCCAGTTAACCATAGTGACATGGTGAGGGTGGTTATGGTGGCGGCATGTGGCAGGAAATGATAGAGCTTGAGCCAATCAGTGAGTGACATGTGTCACTTGGTCAACAGAGGTTTGACCTGAATGGAGTTCATAAAGGAAATATTTAAAATGGGTTTAAAGTAAATTTTAAAGTTTTTTCTCAAAGGGTTTGCACGTCAGTTTTTAAAATCAAATAAGGCTTTAATTCTAATGTTAAGACATTAGAATCTTTTAGAAATTTTTGGATTTTAAAATAAAAAGATGTGCAGACATGAGTTTCTAAGCGGAGGAGTCATTTTCAAAATGATTTTCAGGAGGTCTCCGAGAGGACAAATAGGCGATGTTATATATCGCCAAAATCGGGAGAAGATGAACTTTCCGATTCTGGAGTTGGTTTTTGCACAGGTATCACTCAGTTTGAGCTACAAGAGGTTTTATATCAGACACCTGAATTGCAACCATATTCAGACTAGGAAATTTTTTGGCAAGTAAAGGGATTTCATCATTAGGCAAGGATATTTTGCAAGTTTGTTACAGATTAATGATAAAACAAAATCAGATCAGATGGGATGAAAGAAGAAAGAGGTTACTCAGTTGCACAGGATTGAATTTCAAGTGGACACTTGTCATCTTCAGAACAGATCCATGAATTCATCTCCTTGCTATATTATTCTTTCTTTCTTCCATTGCGGGGGTTCCAATTCTTTGGAAAAAATCTGCTCATGACTGTGATACCAGATTTTGGATCCAGTTCTTGATGCATTTCCAATACTGAGACACCATATTCTTCAGCATTTCTCTATTGTATTGAGCAGCATGTATGTTTTATGCAGATAGTTCTTTTCTATTAGGTGATCTATGAGTTATGTCTTGTACATTTTTCATGTATTCATTTTCAAGGAGAATGAATAAAATACAAGAAAGGTTTCCAAATTCAATTTGAGTCTTGTCTCCTATTGGTGGATCTATAATCTTTCTAGTCTGTGATAAAGGATCATAGATTAGGTTGCATCTCACTTTGGAATGTATGTGGTTAAAATGTCTTGCATATGGATCAAAGACCCATGTAATTGCTTGGTATTTATCACAAGGTTTTGTAGATTTCATGATGGGATATTTTGAGTATGAGATTCAAATCTGAAGTAGATGTCTGTTCATAAGGTGAAGGATAGATCAGGGATCTGGATGTAGTAATGTATCTTATATTTCCAAAAGATGTATGGTTATAATTCATTTAATTGCCCAGTAGATAAGGCACTGATCAGAAATAAGATCACTAGATTTTGTTGTTCGTATTTGGGTCTTGCTGATATCAACATTATTAATCAAACACTTTTCCCCTTTCATGTTGAAGAGCTATAATAGAATGCCCTCACTCAGCTTATGAATATCCTAGATATGCATTTAGCTACTATAGATTGATGTTATTTCATGATTTATCAGGAGAAATAAGGGTTTTATCTGCTTCATAATAGATTCAGTGTATGCTTTGACAACTGGTACCATATAAGGAATCTATAGGTTCACTTGCCTAGGTTTTGCAGAGCCTGAAGTGCAGAAGGAGTATAGCCTTATAGTTGGCCTGGTGTCTGAATGGATGTGTTGATAATGGGAGTTAGCTGCCCCTAGATGCATCTTGTTCTCATCAGGGTAATTGGAAATGGGTAACATTTTCAAACACCAACAAAATGGCGACTTTACTGGGGAAGATAAGATGGCAATCCATTTTGTTGAAAGGACAAGAATCTCTGGTGTTCATTGAAAATTTCAGTCCTACTCTCAGTTGGATTTTTCCCATTCGAGTCACCAACAAAATGGCGACTCTGCTGGGGAGTTGCATATAGAAAGAATTAAAATCTCTGGCATGAAATAGATTGGATATAGCAAATATGTAGCAAGATGTGTTCCTTTTCCTTGCTAAAGTTTCATGTTCCCCAGTTAAGCTTTATTCATTATCAGCAGCATGTTGAAACTGGATGAAAATTGTGTTCTATGACTGTCATAGGTCTATCTTCAATCAGTTTAGTTTTTGCAAATACTGTTGAGAAAGTTTCAGAGTCAAGAATTCATTTATAAAGTATATTTTCTTTTCAAGATGTCAGTGATCTGCAAGTTTCTCCTACATTGAAGGTCTGGTTCAGATTTGTCAGGTGACAAATTATGTTTTATTTCTCACCAAGTGTGAGTGGTGACTCTCAAATCTCTATACCAGTTGTTCCTAGTTATTTTCATTGCAAAATCTTGAAGGACTTTTAGTTGTATGAGCAGATCTGAGATTGTTGATAGATCTTGGAAAAGAAGTTTTAAATTCTTGATAAGTTTTAAAGTGCTGTTTGAAATCTACTGTTATAAAGAAATTGAAATGTAAAAAAAAAAAATCAATTTCAGCAGTGATTATTTTATTCCTCTTGCAAAGAGGTGACAACTCTACAAAGTTTTGATCAGTGGTGTGAAGGATTTTCAGTCTTGCACCTGTGTCAAATCAGCAGATCCAAGTTCAGTATCAGCACCAGAGTTATTTTGGTTTTCATATTTTCTTTTCATGGAAGTCAAGTGTTTAAAGAAGTTACCTCTATTTAGTGATTTTCAACACTAGAAAAAAGAGGTAGAAAGTTTGTTCTATGATGGATTCAGATCTTAGATCTGAGATTAGTTCACCAAATTCTAAGAGTTTGAAAATCGTGAATAATAACATTACTATGTTGAATACAATGGTTTACAAAAGGATTCTAAATCTTATAAGAATTGAGGTAGGCAGTACTCAAGGTCTAAGTATCGAACAATGTTATTTAAGGCTTAAGTCAGTAATCAGTAAGATGCCTTTTCATTGTAGACCTGAGGAATCTTCCCTGCCAAATATTTTCCTTGATGTTCTAGTACCCGATTCAGTCGATTGGCCAGCACCTATAAGGTTACAAATAATTTTGTAGACTAAAAAATTCATTGAGGAGATGGAAAGTGGTGATTATAGATTTCATGAAATATCTCCTAATGATAATGAGTGTTTTGAAAGCCAAGGTAGTAATGAAAACAATGAGTCCATAGAGCAAGATAATCTATCTTCTAATTGTGAAGAGGTGGATTCAAATGTTAATGAATCAGGTAATAGCAATCAGCATAAAAAAGATGGATATAAAAGAGAAGATAAATTAAGTTACAGTACATATGAAGTTGAAGAAAGTTGTAACAGTAGTAAGGGGGATGATTTCCATGATAAGAAAGAATGTTGTAATAATTCTGATTTTCCAAATTGTTACACTAATCATCTGCCTGTTGTAAGTTCTTCATGTTATCCATATGACAATCACAGCCAGGAGAAGATTTGTGAGGCAATCTTCTTGAGCTCTGATGAAATCTCTGTTTTGTTGGCTTGTGAGTTTGAAAAGCATGTAAGTATCTCTAAGGATCTTCATATGTTCTCTCATAATACTTTCTCATTTAGTCAAATCAATTACCCAAAGTTTGATGTGGAAAAAGAGGTAGAATTCGAACAATCTTCGTTAGACTTTGGAGGTGTATATAATAGAACCTCAAATGTTTTTGCACATGATGATTTGTTGGATGTAGAGAATGTTGATGAAGGAAAGTTTAACACTGTCTCAGATTCTTTTCATGTTGGTCTTGCTGAACATTGTTTTGATTTTTCATATGGTGAGGAGGAAAATAGTGAAGGTTGTCAATCAGATTATAGATTTTCTTCATGTGCTGATAAGTCGTGTAAAGATAAGTTCAAGGTGTATTCTGATTTTCTGTTTGATGAAGAAGATGATAATCATCAGCATAGTCTAGATCAACACTTTCAGAATGAGTTTTCAATTTTGGTGACTAATCAGTTATTTGAATGTGAAGAAGTTTCAGCAAAGGATAAATCTGATTCGATGAGTAACATGGTTGCAAGTAGGCAACGATCAGATTTCACATACTCTTCATTTATGGAGGCACAAGGTGAGTTACAATCAGCTCCATGTAACTCGTTGAATGAAGTTGAATATGAGCACTTTGTGTTTCCAGTTGGAAGAATCCATGATCCAGTCAGTAGTGATCATTTTCAGTTTGATATCAGTTGTCATGGTCATGCTAATCCATATTTTCATAGTAAGCAAGGTGTAGACAATATGTATGATTTTTATACGCACTATGAAGATGATGATAGCAGTTTTGTTTTGCTTAACGAAGTAATTGAAAGTGTTGATATGATTGGTGAAACAAATGATAATGAGAATTTCAGTTTACCTCAAGGAGATGTAAATGAGAATTAGGTTTATGACAGAGGTAAGGAGTTCTGAAACTTTTCGGTGACCCGAGTCATCGTGTGTATATAGTAAAGTAGTTTCCCTGTTTTAAATAAAGTTGTTCGAGAAAGTTTTGATGTTCACGTGTGTGGTCTACTTCTCCAGAGATTTGAATCCTTACCATGCCCACAAGGGACATGCATCCCCGGACAGAGCCACTGTTGGCGCTCAAAATTGCCTTCCCGATTTTGAGCACCATCAATGGATCAAGCCCTTAAACGGTTTTAAAATGTGTATGTGCCTGGTTGTACCCGGCTATCCATTTGAGACCCCTAAGGTGTTTAATGCATCTAGCACCTTTCATTCAGCATTCCTAAACGTTTTGTGAAGTTAAATTGAGTTTCTGAGTCATTTGGCAAAGTTTTGTTTTGAGCTAGTATCGATTTTGCATTTTCACCAGTGTCAAACAGCGACAGGAGGCTTTGTTTGTAAAGGAATATCTCACACCCAAAAATGTTCTGTGATCCACCACTTTTGGAGTGTCTAGTGTCCATACCTAAGAACCTATGTTTCAGATTTTGAGTCATTTCGAGTTCATTTGAATAGGTTTTGAATCCCTCAAAGTTGGTCAGTTACTGTTTTCAGGCTTTTGCACTTTGCACCTAATTCTGGGAAGCCCTGTTTGACGTGCAATAACTTTTGACCAGTTGACCCAAATGAGAAAATTCCTTTTGCGTTGTATTGTAGATGTCAGAGACTTGTTGTGTTCCAAGTTTCAGCTTATGACGAATCCGTTTGGTCAGTTTTCAAGTGTGATTCCAAACACAATTTATAAGTTTTAACTAGTGTCAGTAATTGCAGATCGATTGTAACCTCTATTCGAGATGTCATATCTCCTGATCTGTGATAGGAGTGATTGAATGGTTGGTTTTCCTATGTTCTATACTGAAAGTACTTTAAGTGTGCCAATTTGCAAGTTACGAAAAATCCATTTGCACACTTTTTCAGGTCGATTCCATTTGCAAAAACTGCTTTCTGTCAGCATGTCCAGTTGCTAAAAACACCTACTTGACCTTTTTATCCTTCAAAACCCCAAAATTCTTTATTAAGCCAAATGAGCAATTTTTGAGCAACTAAGAGCAACATTACCATTTTGGGCTCTTCCAACCTATCTATCCACACCTTAGGACCAATTTGATCCTCTTATTGATCTAGTGATGTGGCTAGCATCACTACAAGGAAAAAGCATCTAAGAAGACCTAGGTTTATCACTAGCCTACCTAGGTGCTCCGGCACCATACTCCCCCCATCAAACAAAACTAAGTTGTACTTTATGGCAACATGTCTAGGGGAATGACAAACTTCTTGAACTCTATTTCAGCAACCCAAGTAGCCTTTGAATTTGGCTTGCCCTTCCATTGGATGAGGTGCTCCATATATACCTTGTGCTTTGTAGACTCCTTTACTTTGGAATCTAAGACCTTCTCTACCTCCAACTCGCTGATACTAGGTGTTGCAATAGGTTCAATATCATCTTGAACATCTAGACTAACTTAAGATAATATGCCTTTGAATGCCACCAAATCTTGGACATTGAAAATAGGGGATATGCCTAGATCTGAAGGTAAATCTACTTTATAGGCATTTGTTCCATAATTTGCCAAGATTTTGCAAGTCCCTACCTTCTTCATTTGTAGCTTGGTAGGCATACCTTTTTGAAGCCTTTCTATATTCAAATGTACCATAACATAGTCCCCAATAGCAAACTAAATTTCTTTTCTCTTTTTATCCACTTTGGCTTTGAGTTTTTGAGTGTTGTCTTGAATGGTCTTCTTGACTTGCTCTTGAATATCCTTCATGGTTTGAACAAAGTCTTTGGATTGACCACTTCTTTGATCCATTTCTCCAAGATACCCCAGTTCACATAAACCCCTTGGATGCATTCCATAAACTATCTCAAAAGGATTCTTTCCAGTACTCCTATTCTTGTTATCGTTATAGGCATATTTTGCTTGTGAGATGATAACATTCCAAGTCTGACCATATTTTTTAGTTAGGAACCTTAGAAGGTTACCTAAGGTCCTTTTGACCACTTCAGTTTGACCATCAGTTTAGGTTTGGTAATTTGAACCAAATGCCATATCTATGCAAAGCTTTATCCACAAGGTTTTCCAAAAATGGCTCATAAATTTGACATCCCTATTTGACACAATGCTTAATGGAAGTCTATGAATCCTTACAACTTCTTTGAAAAATAGATGGGAAATATGACTTGCATCATTAGTTTTCCTACATGGAATGAAATGCCCCATTTTCCTAAATCTATCAACAAAAACATAAATGTTATCATACCCTTGCTTGGTCTTGGCAAAACCTACAATAAAATCCATACTCACACAATCCCATGGCATGTTTGGAATTGGTAAAGGCTGATAAAGACTTGCATTGCTCATCCCTCCTTTGGACTTCATGCATACCATGCATTGCTCCACATACTTAGTCACATCCTTGACTACCTTGGGCCAATAATAGAACCTTTGCACAAATTGTAAGGTTTTTCTCACACCAAAGTGTCCACTTAGGCTTCCATTATGCTTCTCCTATATTAGGTTCTCTTGCATTGAATCCCTCAGCATACAAAACTGGTTATCCTTGAATAGAAACCCATTTTGCAAAGTATATTCTAAAAATTTGCTATGAAAGTGATTGTTGAAGTCATTGCATACCTTGTAGGCTTCAAAAAAGTCCTCATATTCTTTGTAAAGATTTTGAAAACTCTTTATCCCAATGCTTTGGAGTTGAATCTCTTAGACTATCATGACCCTTCTACTTAGTGCATCTGCCACTTTGTTCAATTGCCCCTTCTTGTGCTTGATTGTGAGGGTGAAGGGTTACAAGTACTCCATCCACTTCAAATGTATATTTCTCAACTTCTCTTGAGTGTTGATGTAGCTAAGAGCTTGGTTATATGTAAACAAAACAAATTCTTTGGGCAACAAACAATGTCTCCACTTCCTAAGACATTGAAATAAGACATAGAGCTCTAAGTCATAAGATGAATACTTATTCTTGACCTCATTGAGTTTCTCACTATAGAATGCTACTAGCCTGCCTTCTTGACTCAAAACCCCACCTACTACTAAGTCACTTGCATTACATTCTAAAGTGATCAATTTTTCAAAGCTAGGCAATTGTAGGACATGATGAGTAGCTACTTGTTTCTTCAACATGTCAAATGACTTCTTAGCTTCTAGAGTCCACTTAAACTTAGACTTTGGTCCACTCTTTATAGTATCAAAGGTGGACAAATACCACTAAAATTCCTAATGAATTTCCTATAGAATTGGGATAATCCATGAAAAATTCTTACCTCAATAGATGTGGTAGGTGTTGGCCAATCTAGTATAGCAACAACCTTCTTCTTGTCCATCTTCAGTGTTCCTTGGGACACCATAAATCCTAGGTACACAAGTTCTTATTTGAAGAAATCATACTTGTCAAGGTTGATGGCTAGCTTCTCTTCATGAAGTATTTTCAAAACTAGCTCAACATGCTTGATATGCTCTTCTCTAGTCTTGTTGAAGATAAGTATATCATCTAGATATACAACTACAAATCTTCCTGTGAAATCCTTGAGCACTTCATTCATGAGCCTCATGAATGTGCTAGGAGCATTGGAAAAAGACCATCGGTAGTCTTAAATGTTGTTTTCCATTCATCTCCCTCCTTAATCCTTATTTGGTGATACCCACTCTTTAAATCCAACTTAGTGAAATATCTAGCTCCTCTAAGAAAACCCATAAGGTCTTCAATCCTAGGCATGAGAAACCTATATCTGATTATGATCATATTTATGGCTCTTGAGTCTATACATAATCTCCATTTCCCCCCTTTCTTAGATGCCAACATAATAGGGACTACACATGGGCTTATACTGCTCTTTTGTATCAGACCTTGATCCATCAATTCTTGTACTTGTCTTGCCACTTCTAAGTTATCATTAGGAGTTAGCTTATATGCTATTTTATTTGGAAATGACGCACATAGAAATAAGTCAATTTGATGATTTATAACCCTCCTAGGAGGTATGGTAGCTAGAGTACCATCACTCACTGTGTCCTTGTAATTTTCAAGAAAAGTTTGGACTTCAACTGGTAAGGGTTCCTTGAATTTATTTTCTTTTTCTTTAGACTTCAACACTACTGCATAACTCTGACATTCCTCATCTCTGAGATCTTTAACTAGTTCTTTCCCACTACAAAATAGTACACTAGGTACCTTAGGTTGTGATTGCTCCCCTTCCAAAAAAGACTGAATTTTAAAGGTATTACCTCCCTTTTTGAAGGTTATGGAATTAACCCTACCATCATACACAACCTCCCTATCAAATTTCCAAGGCCTACCTAGCAAAAGATGGAAAGCATCCATGGGCAAAACATCACACAACAATCTATCCTTGTATCCTGCTATGGAAAAATCCACCCAAGCTTGCTCATTAACCAAGATGCTTTGCCCTTTGTTAAGCCAAGTAATCTTGTAGGGGTTTTCATGAGGTATCTTATGAAATTTCAATTTAGTAACAACCTCCTCTGATATGACATTATCAGTAGACCCTGAATCCACCACCATTTTGCACACTTTTCCTAGGATTTTGCATTTTATCTTAAACAAGGCCCTTTTATGTCTAGGATCATCATGAGTTGATTGTTTGATCATAACTCTCATAAACATGAGATTCTCAATTTTTTCACATTTAATGTGGTCCATGTCAGATTCCTTGCTACAATTGTCCTCTTGTGCATATGCCATCCTTTTACCTTGGTTAGAAGAAGAGGGTTTTTCTGGACACCTATAGGGAGGGTGGCCTAGTTGTCCATAATTATAACATTTCATACTTGAAAAGTATGAGTTGGATCTACTTGATCCTCTTCCCCTATTGGATCCCCCTTGATTACCTCTTCCTCTGTTATAACCACCTCTTGAGGAGTTGTCACTAGTTTTCTCTGTGATCTTGCTCTCGCCTTGATTCTTTTGCTCACTACCTCTACTTTGGTAGCCTCCTCTTTGTCCTCTCTAATTTCTACCCTTGCCTCTATCCTTGAAGTTGGAATCCCCTTTCCTTTTATTCTTTTCCTCTACCTTTTGGGCTAATTGATGACATCTCTGAACTGTGGTAGGTGCTCACAAACTAAGCTCCTCTTAGATATTCCACTTCAACACACTTAAATATCTTGCCACCTTTATTGGCTCCTCTTCTTTCTTTTTTGGATCTCAGATATAACCTCTGAAATTCCTCAGTATAAGAGGTTACATCTAGATCTTTTTTCTTTACTCCTTGTCTTCTTTTATGGAGTTGGATTTCAAAGTCTTCAGGCAGGAAGTTCTCGTTTACTTTGGTAAACATAGCATTCCAATTAGTTATAGGTGTCTTACCCATGCTGACTCTCTCATCTTGTACATATTTCCACCATGTTAGAGTTGAACCTTTGAGCCTTGACTTATCCACTTTAACCTTTTGTGCCTCTGATACCCCCTCATACTCAAAATGGTTCTCCATGTCATCTATTTAATCCATAACTGCATCTATGTCCATCTTTCCACTAAAAAGTGACAAACCTTCCAAAGATTTTCCTCCTAGGGCTTTGCTAGCCTTCAAGAAGGGCTCTTCATTCAAGATAGGGTTAGGTTTAGGAACCACATCCTCCTCTACTTCTTCCTTACTGTTTTCATTGTCTTCTTCTTCCTTCCTCTTTTCTACATCAACAACTTGTTCTAGTTTTGTCTTCACCTCTTCCAAGGCTACTTCAAGGAGCCTATTCTTCTCCATCTACTCATGAACTTCCTTGTCTAGTTTTGCATTAATTATCATACTGGTTTCGCCCATTGATTCTCTTGTAGCTAAATACATACTACACTTCTTTCCAAATCTTAAACCCACTTTGATACCACTCTAATGTGAAAACCAACCTTGATCTTTCCCCAAGCTTCCTCTAAAGGTCTCCTTAGGTCATACACTTGACCAACTAGGGTTTCTATTTACCCTATGCTTCTTATGATTCTAGTCAGCAGATCCTAGCCTTTCAGTTGGTGTACATCAATTAGGTAGAACACACACTTGCCTATCAGTGACTTCCAAACTAGGTTTCTTGGACTCTTAGGAGCTCCTCAAACTTCTCTCAAGATCCACAACCAAGATCAAGATTGATGCCCTAATTGAGTCCCAATTTTGAAGTCAAATTGCAACTAAGTGGTTGTAAAAAGGCTGCAAGAATTAGCTCTCCTTATGCACTAAAATCAAGTTATCTTGAAAAAATTCTTAACACTGGCCAAAAAAAACATCCATTCTAGATACCCTTTTCAAAGTCCTTAGAGATTTTGGAGTTCTTATGTCCTCAACTTGTCTATACTGTACGAACACAATTTTAGCCTTATATTAAGGGTTTTAAGGGTTTGAGTGTTGTTTGATGCAAAAACCTGATTTATACACCTTAGGGAATCCTCCAAAACTCCAACCTTAGATTGGGGTTACACTACTACTTCCTCCAACACATACCATGCTTAGGTGGAAGTATCTACATTTCCAACCACATATGTTTGCTTTGTAACAACCAATGATCCCTAACTAAGTAACTAGGTCTTGCCTAAGGCATCACCATAAAACTCAATGTTGTGCTCTTCATGGGACCTCCATTACTATACATGGAGTACATGTATTCTAGTTCTAAATCCCAAGCAACCGTACAATACCTATAGTGAAAAGTGGCCCTAGATCTCCATCTTTACATACAACTTGTATCAGGACAACAAAATGTTTAAAACCAAAATATTTATTCTAAACATGCAAAGCTTGGTAAAATGAAAAAAAACTAGGTACTAAATCTCTTTTTTATGTCTACTAACTCTTCCAATACTACTAGTACCAAAACTAGTCTATACAAAATTCTAAAAAACACAAAATTGTTGTTCATTACTTGCTTTCTAGGCCGTACAATGAAATAAATCACTTGTCCAACCCCTTGAAAAGGTGAAGAATTTACTTATATAGGATTAAAATGGACTTTCCAAACTAAATTAGGTGGTTGAAGAGCTCTAATGAAAAATTTTCTCATTTTGCAAGAAAATTGCAAAAGTTGTTAATGACAACTTTTCAAGAATGAGCAATTTTTGCAATATTGCACATCTACTTCTCAAACTTGCTCCATTTGTTACCAAACTATGAAAAAGGTCTTAGATGGATACTAAATCCCTAATAAGGTCCTCAAAATACCTACTTTACCTTTTTAGCCTTCAAAACCCCAAAATGCTCTATTACGCGAAATGAGCAATTTTGAGCAACTAGGAGCAACATTACCATTTTGGGCTCTTCCAACCTATCTATCCATGCCTTAGGACCAAGTTGATACTCTTAATGATCTAGAGATGTGGTTAGCATTACTACAAGACAAAAACATCTATGAAGCCCTAGATTTATCACCAGCCTACCTAGGTGCTCCTACACTACAGTCCTTCTAGTATAACAAGAGTACAAAGTTTTCATGGGTTGGAAAATTTCTACCAAAAGTTTATCCAAAATTTTAGAAATATTGTAGCACCCATAATAGATTGTACCAAAGGAAGGGAGTTCACATGGACAATAGATGCTGAGGATAGTTTTAAATTCTTGGAGAAAAAGGTAACTGAAGCTCCTATATTGACACTTCCAAATTTTCACAAAGTTTTTGAAGTAGAGTGTGATGCTTCACTTGTTGGGATAGGCGATGTTCTTAGCCAAGTAGGCAAACCTGTGCCCTTCTTTAGTGAGAAATTGAATGAAGTAAGAAATAATTATTCTACCTATGATCTGGAGTTTTATGCAATTTTTCAAGCATTAAGACATTGGAGGCAATATTTGTTCCCTCATGAGTTTGTGCTATTTACTGATCATATTGCTTTGAAATATTTCAACACACAAAAGAAGTTGAATAGTCAACATGCCAAGTGGGTATCTTTCTTATAGGGATATACCTATGTCTTGAAACATAACTCTAGAAAACAAAATTAGGTTGGTGATGCCTTGAGCAAGCGCACTACACTATTAACCACAATAGAAGTTGAGGTCATTGGTTTTGATGCTATTAAGGCCTTGTATGAAACTGATGATGATTTTTTGAAAATTATAGAATAAATAAAGGCTTCATCTTCTGGTAAGTTAGATCATGTGAAAGGTGACTATTTTATGTATGAAGGTTACCTCTTTAAGGGTAAACAACAAAGTATACCAGGTGGATCCATGTAGGAAAATACTATTAGGGAATTTCATAGTGGTGAACTAGTTGGACACTTTGGAAAGGACAAAATAATAAAATTGGTTGAAGATAAGTATTATTATCCCAAGATAAAGAGGGACATCACTAAATATGTGGCATGGTGTAGAATCTATCAAGTGGCTAAAGGACATTCACATAATACAAGATTATACATGCCTTTACTAGTACCCACCGAACCATGGGCTGACTTGAGTATGGATTTTGTATTGGGTCTCCCAAACACTCAATGAGCTAATGATTCTATTTTTTTTGGTTGTTGATTGATTTTAAAAAAGGGTCCACTTTATTGCTTGTAAAAAGACCAATGATGTAACTAGAGTAGCAAAACTATTCTTCTTAGAGGTTGTTCGTTTACATGGCCTTCCAAAGACCATTATCTCTAGTAGAGACAATAAGTTCTTGACTAATTTTTGGAGGACTCTCTAGAGGAAATTAGGAACAAAGTTATAGTTTAGCAGTGCCTATCATCCTCAAAATTATGGACAACTAGAGGTAGTCAAGAAAATTTTGGGGAATCTGTTACGCTGCATTGTGGGTGAGAAGCCTAAACAGTAGGACTTGGCATTGCCCCTGGCATAATTTTTCTATAATAGTTATGTTAATAGATCCACTAGAAAATCTTTGTTTCAAATTATCTATGGTCAAAATCCTCAAGGTATTCTAGATCTTGTATCACTTCCCTTGGAAGACAAAATTAGTGATGACAGAGTTGCCTTTGTTGAACATCTACACTAGCTTCAACAAGATGTCAGACAAAAGATACAAGATATTAATATGAGTTACAAGATTGTTGCAGATGATACTTAGAGACAACAAATATTTGTTTCTGATGACTTGGTGATGGTTTAATTAAGGTGTGAATGGTTTGATAAAGGCACATATCATAAATTGAAGTATAAAATGATTGGGCCTTGCAAAATCATCTAAAATATTAATGATAATGCTTATGAGTTTAGCTTACCAACAAATCTTGATGTCTCCCCTATTTTTAATGTTTCTAATTTATACAAATTCCATGGAGATTTTCTAAGTGCAGATGATGTCCAAGGAGTGGATTGGCAACATCACCTTCCCAATAAGAAGGAAAAAATTGCCAAAATTCTTGATATGCATACTACCTCCACAAGGCATGGCCAACATAATAGATACTTGATACAATGTGATGGGTTACCTGAAACAAAGAGTACATGGTTATTGAGTGGGAAGTAATGCTATCAGATCCAATAAAATTGTAGCAATTCATAGACAACCACTTGCAGGAGCTGTGTTTCTTTCAAGAAGGGGAGTGATGCATCAACTTCTGGGATTCATAACTTTTGACTTGGATGTGGGTTTTGGCTGAAATTTTGCATGCAGTTGCATGAGGACGAGTTATTTGAATTATTAATGAATGTAGCTCAATAGGTGGCCATTTTGACATTTTTTTGAGAGCCTGAAATATCATCTTGGCCTCCAAATTGCATTTTTGTGTTTTTTTCCATTTTTTTAGAAAGTTGTTTTTGTAATAAATCCAAAATCATATTCTTGATTTTGTAGATTAGTTGGAAATTCATATTGCCTTAGTTGGGGGCTTTTTTTGGAAAAAAAAAAGGATTCATAGGATGGATTTTGAAAATTATCAAAAGTGGAAAAATCTATTTTTTCCCAAAAATTTGCTAAATATGATGATTTTTGAAATTTTCATAAGTAGTTGTTTTCTTTCATTATAGAGGCAGAGTAGATTTGGAAAAGTTTAATGAAAAGTCTAGCATTTTAATTTTCTGTGTTGTGTAATTTTTTTGGGTTATAATATTGAAGGGTTTGGGCTACATCCATTCTAATATGCACTTCACTGCTAGGTTGCTCTATCTGATCTCTATCTCTAATGATCAAACTTAGCCTTCCTTGCCCTATCCTTGACCTTCTTGTGCATACACGATCATCCTTATGATTTAGAGTTTGAACCCTCCTTAAATAGATAATTAGAGAAGGTTCTAGATCAAGATCAACAATCTAGAATTCTCCCTTTTGATGCTTAGTCCTTCTAATTTTTTGATTGGTTACTCTACCTTTCTAGGGATCGATGTCTTCTAAAAAAGTGTGTAATTACCTCATTGTTTGTCTCTAAAATCCATAAATCTCACATAGAAGTTGTCCAAAATTATTTACACAACTTTTTAAGCCATCACAAATACATGTGCCAAAACTATTTTACTCGACACTTGAATATCCTGATGCTTAGTCATAACTGATATTCATGTTGTCCCTCAAATTCAATATGCTTAGCACTAATTGACTCTCTTGGCATAAACTATCTTCACATTTCTCAACATAAACTCTGACTCGATCAATACTGGGGTGCACAACAACCTTAATCTTGTTCGATTTGTACTAAAATATAAACAAGTCCATGAATTACTTGGCCTTTATTGGATGGCTCAATCGCAATGATGACCAACCATCTCTACCTAGAAAATGACTAAGTGTCAAGCACTAATAGGCAACATGGCATAGAGATCAACAATCTCCCCCTTTGACATTAGTGGTAAAAACACTGTCATGACTTAGCAATCCATTCAAAAATTGAAAATAGTACTCCCCCTTAGACTGTGATTTGGTCTTTGCACTATAAACATCATATGTATGTATCTCTCCAAACAATTTCTTCTACATTTCCCCCTTATGGTTGTGTCATGTTTATCACCCCCCCTTGTTTTTTACACTTATGGCTTGGGATTTGTAGGGGCAAAATTATACTTATCCAAAGATGATTTTTGATTCTATAAAATTATCTCTAATCCATGATTCCATCTTGATCTAACTAAATCCACAACCTAAATTTGGATTTCTACTTGAGCTGCTAGATCTACTAAACTATCTACAATAGAGAGAATAGGATCTCTCTTGACTAGATTCTTTGTAGCTGAGAGCTCTGTCTGCATGACCTCCAAATGAGGTAGTAATATGATTTGAATAGATTTTTTTTTGTTCTGATGTTGCAATCTTTAGCCATCACCTCAACTAATCTTCCTTGACAAAATGTCAATTTATGAAATTGCATAGAGCTTAAACTTATGTTCTTTCTCAAAGAATGTGCACATGCCTTCAACTCTTCTTGTAATTGATCAATTGACCTTTGATTCTTCGTAGTGAAAATTCAACATCAAAAAGTTTTCTATAAAAAGAATGAATATTCTACAAAATACCTTCTAACATATTTACAAGGTTTGAAAGCTAAACCTATTTTATTGCAATTTTTGCTGGGACCTTCTCTAAAACTTTGTGCTCAAAATTTTTCTCAGACCATCTCATCAATTTCTCATTGGTCTTTATATCCTCATTATTAACCTTTTCAACTATATGAACTAATTATTCCAAAATTGGTGCCCCCTCATTTTCATTTTGGATCTCAAATTCATCTACAAAAATTTCCTCTATATCATATAATACCCATTTTTTCTTAATCCCCTTCTGAGTTGCTCTTACTTAGTAATACTTGTAAGATTTTTATTTTGGTGTAGGAGCACCTAGAAGAGCTATTCAAGACATAAAGACAATAAGGGCTATGAATAGATTTGGTATATCAATAAAGGTCAACTATGATGTCTTTAAGCCCATTATGGAATTTGATTATAATAAAAACACATATAAGGTCAAAATATCCTTATGGTCTTGAAGAAAGCATAGGAAAAATATATGAGATGTAATGGGTCTATAGGTAATAAGGGGATAGTAAGTTTTTACAAGTAAAAAAATAATGTTAGCACATCATTTTATAGTTCATTATTAGTCTCAAAGAAAACTTTGACATTTTGTCTAATAATTCTAGAATTATCTTCTTCTTTGTCTGAATTATAATCTACCATCTTTTCCTTAGTTCCAAACTTTTAATCAATCCTTACATTTGCACATTCAACTATTGTCTTAGTTCTATAGTTAAAACATCTGTATGCCTTTCTTGTCAATGGGTAACCAAGAAACATACCTTCATCACTTCTTGGATCAAACTTACCAATATCATCATCTCTCCCAAATATTTTGAAATACTTAACTATTGGTGAATGACCAAACCATAGTTCATAAGGTATCTTGTTCATACCTTGCCTGATCTGTACTTTGTTCAGAGTGTATACTACTGTATTTTCTGCTTCTCTCCAAAATATCTAAGAAACATCATTCTCAAACAACATCGCTCTTGCTGCTTTTGCTATTGAATTATTCCTTCTTTCACCAATCCCATTCTAGTTAGGTGTTTTAGGTGAAGATAATTTCCTTTTGGTTCCATTCTCTTCATAAAGTATGTTAAACTCTCTAGAGGTGAATTCTCCTCCTCTATCTGATCTCAAACACTTTATCTTAACACCAGATTCATTCTCAACTCTATTCTTAAATACCTTAAAATTCTCAAAAGCTATAGATTTCTCTTTAAGAAATGCTACCCACATTGTTCTAGTGAAATCATCAACAAAAATCATAAAATACCTTTCACCACAGAATCCTCTTGTTTTAGAGGGACCACTAAGATCTATGTGAATGATCTCTAGCTTCTCTGGGGTAGTAAAATTCTTGCTAAGAAATGATACTTTCTTCTGCTTAGCCAATATACATTCTTTACACACAACATTAGTAGGCTTTGTAATCTTAGGCAAGTCTTTGACTACAAATGTGCTACTAAACTTCACAATATTATCAAAGTTTATGTGATAGAATCTTCTCTGCCACAACCTGTTATCAACTTTAGCTACTAAACATGTAATTTAAATAGGATTCAACTGAAATACATTACCTCTAGATCTAGTGCCAGTTCCAATTAGCTTACCATCTCTGTCTTTGATAATGCAGGTCTTCTCAGTGAACTACAACTGATAACCCTTGTCCACCAACTTTGCAACACTCAACAAGTTATGCTTCTACAAAAAACAAAAAAAAACATCATTAGTGTTAGTTTTACCATCAAGAGTAATTGATCCAATTCTTGTTATATGGTAGGCTACATTTTTACCATCTCTAACAATACCTCAATCATGACTCTTGAACTTAACAAACTTATTCATATCACCAGTCATGTGATGTGAACAAACATTATAAATTATCCAATAAGATTTCTTTTCCACTTATGAAATTAGAGCTCTTTCTTCTCTAATTTCTCTATCAAGATCATCTTCTTTGATAGCCACAAATCCCAATTCATCATCACTTTCACTTTGACCTTTCTCACTAGATCCTTCATCTTCATTTGCATAGAAACAATTTCTATCTCTATCTCTTCTAGGCTTAAACTTTCCCTTATAATTTGTCTCTCTTTTAGAAAATTTAGATACATAATGAAGAAATTCATCACAAGTCCAACATTTAAAGATTTTATTACCTTCTTTTTCTCTTCTCACAAGAAGGGCTATTCCTTCCTTAATCTTCTTGTCTTCATCAGATCTACTACTACCAGAAAAATCTCCACGTGTGCTTTCACTCCTTGTCAGATTAAGTCAAATGTTTAGGGAACTAAAAGCTATTTTAAATCTTGGTAGATCTCTAGACTATCTTAGATCTACTTCTACAGATTCTAATCTTCCAAGCAACTTTTCCTTTGTAAAATCCTTAGTACAGGGCAATACAAGCTTAATCATTCAAGCTACTTGTTTAAATGGTGGTGTCAAACTTTTCAAGATCTTCCATATAACTTCATCTTCCTCCTTGGTTCGACCATGTGACCAAATTCTTGCAACAATTTTTGATATTCTACCAATATAACTTTTTACAGATTCATTTTCCATCAATTTAACATCTTGCAATGTACATATCCAATTTTCTAATCTCATTCCCTTTTCATGTTTATCACCTTCAAAAGTAGATTCTAATGCATTCAAAATTTCATAAGATGTTTTAAGTGACTTTATCTGAGAGTATTTATTCTCTTGAAGAGCTATTAGTAGATCTTCTTTTTCTCTCATGTTTTACATGAATAGATCTCTTTCATCATCACTACATCCTTATAACCTTTCTTCTTCAATGATTATCTTCTTACTCTTTTTCAAGATCCAATATCCTAGACCCATGGATAATAGATGAGTCTTCATCTTCTTCCAACTATCATAGTTGGCTCCATAAAATATACAACTATCCTTTTTGAAAAGATTCACCATTGATCTCCCAAAATTGTTAAGCTTATCATTCAAGGACCTGATGCTCTAATACCAATTGTTAGAATATATAGTTCATTGATATAATTGAGTTGTGGGGTGGGGTGGGGGGGTGAATTAGTTATCCAACTATTATCACAATTATCAACCTTAAACAAACTTAACCATATGAGTAATATAAATTGAAACAATAACAAGATACTCATGCACAATAACACAAGATATGTTAAGTAGGGAAACCCTTGATCAGAGGGAAAACCCTAGTGGGGATGGTATCCACAAGCTAATGTACTAATATAAATGTTCCTTGTTAGAAGATAGACCCTCTTAGGAGTCTATGAATACATTCAGTACATATGTGTCCTTGTTAGGAGACTTTGAATCCCAATTAGGAGATTCCAATCCTGTTAGGAGTTGTGCCAACCCTGTTAGGAGTTGTGGAAGACAGCTAGACCCACTGGCCAAATAACTTCAAGGGAAAGACCAATGAACCCATTTTCCAAATGATCTCTATAATATTCCTTGTTGAATAATATAATTGTACTATATTGTCCTTCTTCTTTCTCTATCTTGTCAACCAGACTTCTTCTCCTTCTGATCTTGTAACCAGATCATAAATCTTGCATGTAATAATCCCTAAGATTGCCTACATACATTCAATAAGTACTATGATCCTTTTTGCACTTCACACTTCATACAATGATCACCATACATTACAAACAAGGAAAACATATTTCCTTTATACCATACCTTCAAAATAATTCCTTGAGTCAGCCTTGAGGATTTCACAATTAATTATAATAAGATAATTAATTAATTACAATTACAATAGTACTATCGGCTCATAGTCTATACAAAAATTCACACATGTGATATTAGAGCTTGTGCACTTGTTGACATCACCACTTGATTGTCCTCTATCATTGCCTGACTACGCATCTTCTCATTGCATCTCAGATGTAAGATAGAAAATATACACTAGGAACTGATTTCCCAACACTCTATCTCTAAACTGCTCTCTATAAATTAGGTACAACTTCTATATGTCTTTGAATTAGACTCTACACACTTAACCATGTCATCAAGACACTATATCAAACATGTTAGTAACTAAGCATTACCAAACAATCAAACCATCATCCATACCATTAAGATCTTTGTCTACTACTCATCCAATATTTACATAAACCATGCTATGTTGACATCAATGACAAACACAATCATGAATGCAACATGCCGATACTCTCTAATGCTTAGGATACTCTCCAAAGTAGTATCATCAACATTCATGCTAACAATATCCTCCTTTTGGGATTGATGGCAACATAGATGAAAAAAACATCTAAGTTCCAAGAATAACAAATAATGTTCTACTGTTGCTATTGAACAACATCGGTTGTCCACACACTAAAAAGAATCTCAATACAATAGGTGCACAACAAGTGCACACTCCTACTTCTTAGACATCAATTATTTACTTCACACTAAACAATTCACAATATATCAGATGCATATTCCTACTCCCTTTCATGTGTCTTTCTAAATCTCTCTAAAGAGATATTTCTCCTTAATGCATAGTCTCTCCACCATACTTAGGAGTTCTTCTCTCTCCCATACTTGGAGATGTTTTTTTTCATGCATACTCTCCCCCATTCCTTAGGAGATTTTTTTTCATGCATATTATCCCCCATTGACATCAATGTCAAAGACCTCAATCTCAATGTTACAACATACCAATTGTTAATGTTGGAAAGACCATGAATGAAGAGAAATGGAATTGGTAAAGAATGTTTCAATCATTGTTTTGTCATTGATGTCAAACTTGCTACTTGTAGGAATGAAAATTGCTTAAGTGATCCAAATACTATCAATTGGTTGATTGACAAGGAGGTGGCAATCAATAATATGTAACTAGAGTACCTAGAGAAAGGTTGAAGTTATGATGTTGTAATGAAGTATAAGGATCAGCTAAGCCATTGATGAAATAGTGCATTGATGGCATACTTTAAGAAACAGAGGATGGACACACTGAGACACCTGATGTAAGGATTAACTAAGTTCTAGTTAGTGTTGAACAGATTCTCAGTTGAAGTCAAGCAAGTTCAACTTTAGTGTGTGCCAAGTAATCTTTAGGTGCCGAGTAGCCTTCAGGTACCAAGTGAAGATCAAGTATCGAGCAGTCTTCAGGTGCCGAGCAAGATACAGGTGCTGAGTACAATACATGTGCTGAGCAAGATACAGGTGCCAAGCACTAGTAAATAATATTAAGAAGCCGAGTAACATAGAAGGTGCTGAGCACCAGTAAACCAATGATGCCAAGTTGCTACATTATTTTGAAAAGTCAAAGATTCGCCAGATCTGAGCCGACATGGTAGTTATCTAGAATTTTGTGAACCAAATAGAAGATAAGAATGATGAGCTGGTGACACAGAACACTATGTAAAACATTTTTGGCGAATGCTAATGGATTTATCATGAAGTTTCTAGATAGAAACAAGATATGGGATAGATACATTATATCCTACCTAATCCATTGAAACCCTAAAGTTGGAGAGGGAGATTTGAGCGAGAAATCAAGAATAGAACTTCTTTATAAGGAGTTATAGGTTAGAGATCAAGTGTGCATGCATGAGAAGGAGTTGGTCATAAGTGTAATCATGCAAAGAAGCCAAGAGGAAATGATCGAGTGACTAGAGAGAGCATTGGCATAACGAGTGGAAGAACTCAAGGAGAAGATCTTGAAGGGTAAACAAGCTATTAGCACTGCAAGGGAGGAAAGCCAAGCAAAGAAAAATATTGAAGAGCGATCTAAAATTTGCAAGGTTGAAGTTTCAATCTGTATTAGGTCAAACCCCTTCTAATACTTTCTTACCATTGTATTAGATATTGAAACCCTACATTGCTAGGTTAGCTTAACAGCTAGGTGGATAAGCCTCAAGAAAAGGATAAAAAGATCCCCAGGAGAAGGATAAAGAGATCCTCAGGAGAAGGATAAAGAGATCCTTAGGAGAAGGATAAAGAGATCTTTAGGAGGAGGATAGGAGATCCATAGTGAGGGATGAAAGATTCTTTTGAGTAGGTGACTGTAAATCCCATGGACTTGGGTGAGCCTAACAGCTCTATGTAAATCCTTTAACGGGGTGACATTCCAAGTTGAATGTTCTTAAATCCTTTAACAAGGTCACATTTAACAATGTGTTGTAGCCTTTAATAGGGTAGGCCTTTAATAGGGAAGACCATCAGAAGTGGTTGAAATCAATTGCGCAGTTATTTTGTGGGTATCATCCCCACTCTAGTTTTACCTTCTTATTCCTGGAGGGTTTCTAGGTTATCAAATCCTTAGTGTTATGGTGTGATGCATGTTTACTTTTCATGATTGTTTAATGTTCAATTGCATGCATGATAATTTTAGTTATGTGCCATTAAGGATTTGTAGAAAAAGTTGTATTGAACATCATTAGACCTTGGATAACTGATTCACCCCCCCCTCTCATTTATTCTAAAGAATTATAATAGTTAAATATTAATTGCTAATATGTTGTACCAATTATTCAACTAGCTCGAGTGTCCAAAGACACTATTCAATACCAAATACCAAGAGTCTCAAAGACTCAGTTCATTAAAGATACTCCCCCATATGGGAAGCATCAAGATTTAGTCCAGGCTAACAATAGTGCTCTATACCACTGGACTAATGTACTCTTTGCATCATCTACTCAAAAGTAGGCAGGGGCATAACCCCAAGCATACCTCTCAAGTACTCTAATGTATATTAAGGCAAAGGCTTTGTAAATATATCTGCAATATGATCTTTAGTACTCACATACTCCAATCTGATCTCCTTTTATACTACTTTTTCTCTTAGTACATGATACTTAATAGATATATGCTTAGTCTTAAGATGTAATATAGGACTCTTAGACATACTCATTGTACTTGTGTTATCACAATAAATGATAACAAGTTCTTCAAACTCAATTATGATATCCTTCAATATCTGCTTCATCCACATAACTTGATTATAGTTATTTGCTATTGCAACATAGTCTACCTCAATAGTACTCTGTGAAATACAATCTTGCTTCTTTCTTAACCAAGAAATCAATCTTTCTTTAAGAAAGAATGCTCTACCACTAGTGTTCTTTCTATTATCCATACTGCCTGCCCAATCTACATCAGTATATGCACATACAGTGAAATCACTCAATTTGTCAAACCAAATTCCATTTTTAGATATCCTTTCAAATATCTGAATGTTCTCTTCACTGCTACAAAATGTTATTCCTTAGGATCAACTTGAAATCTATCTACAATCCCAACTGCATTTGCTATATCTAGTCTGGTGGGATTTATATACTACAAACCTTCAATCATGGATTTGTACTTCTTTTGCTCTATTGTAGGTGTCTCATTTTTGTGTTGACAATTGGCTAATGAGGATATGTAATTTTTGTCATTTATCGAAACACATGATGTAAATACTTACATGAAACTTTGAAAATAAAGATACTTAGCTTTTGGCACTCAAAAAATTGTCCAAGTATGAATTTGGTGTATGACAGTTTATTGTTTTGTTTGTAACTTGTTGTTGATGTCATATTATGACTAGTGAAGTTGGATGGAGATAGTATACATGTTGATGATGATGTGTATAACCTCTAAAGTTAGGACATACTGTATAGGAAAGGAATTATTTTGTTTACAAAATAATTACTTTTCCAATTAGGGCCGACATCCTAGATATTTATTTTATGTTGGAAAAGTGTATTGTGGTCTTAGCTGACCTAGCAATAATTTATGAAAAGGCATGGTATTTATGCAAAGGAAATCTTGCAAATTCAAGTGTGCTATCTTGGAGAAATTGTGTTGAGCAATTATATGCAAACTTTTGTGAAAGCAATATATGCAAAGCTTGTGAAGCTATTTTGTGATTTGAGATCAAACTAAGAAAGAATCTATATTCAAGAAGTTTGATTGCTAGTTTTGGTAGTGAGTTCTTGTTGTAATTAGAAGTGCATGTTTGGGCAGTGCACTCATCTTGCATTTATTATACTACAACTCCTAATAGGGTTGGAATCTCCTAACAGGGATTCAAAGTCTCCTAACAGGGACTCTCTATACTGAATTTTCTCATTGACTCCTAACAAGGACTCTCTATACTAATTTTTCTCATTGAATCCTAATAGGGTCCATCCTCTAACAAGGAACTTATATATCAGTTTATTATCTAGTTGGTATCATCCCCATTGGGGTTTTCCCTTGGCCAAGGTTTCCCTAGTTTATATGGTGTTATGAGTTATCTTTGTGCATGGTTACTGTTAATGTTCAACATTACTTTATTACTTTGTTATGTATGGTTTAAAGTATGAAATAATATCCAATTGGTGACTAAAGCTTGTAGATTACTAATTTACCCTCCCTCTTAGCAATCCCTATTTCTAACAATTGTTATAAGAGCTTAGTTACATAGAAGAGGCTTAACAACTTGAGTAATATCCCTATGGATATGGAACAGTTGATGAAGAACCTTGAAGAGGCACTTGAATAGATTGATCTCTTTACTGAAGAAAGAGATAAGCTGAAGGAGATTGATGAAGACTCCAAAGTATACATTGGAAAATTGAAGGAAAATATTGAACATCTCAAATCAAAGCCTAAATCTACTAAATCTAAAACTAGGGATGATGATTATTCAAAGCTAAAGATAGACGACAAGATCTTGAAGCATGAATTGAAGATTACAAATCTAAAGTTAACTTTGAGGAATGATCCTAGCAAAGTTGAATCTGATTTGAAAAATAAGAATGTAGATCTTAGAGCAAGTCTGGCAAAGAAGACATCTAAATTTGAAACATTGAAAGAAGATCATGAAGAACTTCATAAGTACAATACTATTGTGAAAGGTGAACTAACTTAGTGCAAGCAACAACTTGAGAAGTTTTATTCTAGCAGAGAAAATCTTGATGATTCAATGTCAATATAGAGACCTACTTATGATAAGATTGGTCTTGGTTATCTAATTAACATGTCTGCAGTGAAACCTGAGATTAAATCAGATCCAAAAGAAACAAATAAATCTGATGATAAGATTGAATCAAGTCAATCTTTTGATAAACCCAAAGAAGACAAGGAAGTTAAAATATTAGATGAACCAAAGCAAGTGGAATCTGCTAAGGAAACCGAGTATGAATTTAGAGGTAAGTTTTTTTCATGTAATGAAATAGGTCATATGAAAAGAGATTGTACAAATAAGTCATTTAATCATGTTAAGGACTTTTATTGTCATAATTGTCATGGTATGGGTCATAAAGCAATTGATTGTAGGAAACCTAAATATGATAATGATAGAAGGAATAATAGAATGCCTAGGAATGCTAACCCTATAGATAGAAGAAGATCTAAGGAAAGGAAATTGAGAGAAGGAAGACATTATGAAGGTTGAAGACAGATCATGTGTTATAAGTGTAACAACTTTGGACATATTACTTGAAATTGTCATGCACTTGATGATCAAAAGAATCCTAGAAGTAGAACATTAATATGTCAATTATGTAATAACTTTAGACATACAAAAAAGTATTGCAGAATGGACATGAACTTTGGAGATGGAACAATGGAAGAAACTTCAGATACAAAAGGAATGATGGAAGAAACATCAGAAATGATAGAAGGAACCATGAAAGGAACTCTAAAGCTAAGAAAGACAATGAGGAAAAAAGAAATGTATCAGTGAAATTCAAGAACTCAATGAGGCATTTGTAAAAGTTTTGGAAATCTCAAAATGAAAGCTAGAAAATGATGAGATAGGAAGATCAAAGTCAGTTATTGATTTTGATTCAATTAAGTTGAATTAAGCTTGTTTACAATACCATAATTTGAAAACTTCATTCTAAGATTGAATTAGAGGTAGAAAAGTTGAGAAAAGGTTTATCGAGATAAGTTTAGATGGTACCAAATCTCGCTTGTAATTTGGAGTTATCTAAACAAGTTATGAAGGAATTAAGAGTTACTGTTATTACAAAAAAAGTTAATTCAATAATAGAAGATGAAAACTATGTTTTTGCAGAGAATTTCATGAAGTGAAATCTTAAGGAGCATTGACATGATGGGAGGAAGCTATAGTGAACCTTGGGTGGCATCTAAAGATCAAATAGATGATCTTGAGTAGTTATTTGATTTCAAAATGAGATTGACAACTTTTTTGTGTTTGAAAAGTACACAATTAATGCAAGTTGAAGTTGATAGAATAAATGGAGTATAGACTTGATTTTCACTTCATTACAATCACATCAATAGCAAAGAGCATTTAGAAGTGACTTTTCAAGGCAATTTTGAAGAAAACCCTATTTTTTGGAAAGAGGTATTTTATCATTTTTCCACAGAATTTATTTGATAAAAGTTCATATTTTTTAGAAGCATGGATATGTCTGTAGTTCACAATGTTGAGAATAAAGAGAGACCAAAATTGAAGATTGTTTTCGTGAAACCTGTAGAAGCAAACCTTAACTTAGCACTATCTATTACTCCAAAAAATGTAGTGTATTTCAAAGATGTAGGAAGTTATCTTACCAGTAAGTTTGAATCTATTGGGAGTGAATATATGAACAAGGATGTGGAATTAGTTTTTAATCATGATATGACTGTGAAGCTCGGATTTGAACACTTAGAGGAACTAGACTTGTTTAGATATCATTTTTACTATGAATTGGACATCGATGAGTGGAAACAGATCATATTATGTAGGATACATGATGGCAAACTATGAATACAAGATAGTGTAGTTGATATTTCAGCCGACCTTATTCATGAGGTAACTAGTCTTAATAAACAAGGCACTGTACCTATAGGTGAGAAAATGGTTAAGAAGAAAGTTGAGAGCTACACCAAAGTAGTATATAATGGAAAGGCCATGGTGATAAACACCATTAAACAAGATGGTGTAAGATTCTCGAGTAGAATCATTACCTACTCTATATGTGCAAGTTTAAAAGATTTCCATATTTATCAGTCATAGAGATTATGAGTAGTGATGGATGTACAATGGAGAAGATTAAAAAAGTATGTAGAAGACATCCACTAAATAATATATTGGATAGTAGAAACTTGATAATGAAGACATTTTAGAATGAAATGAGACAAAGATTCAGAATTGCACCTTCAATTGTAGATAGATTTAAGGAAGATATTTGTGTTATGGTTGATACAAATTTTACTTATTGTATGTGTGAAAATCTAACTTGTTAGGAACATGTGTAAGTAAGAAAACATTAATTGTTCATATGCATATCAAAGATTCAAAACAAATTGAAAACAACTAATGTTAGACTTGAGTTTTATAACTTAATACAACCGAAAACAAAGAGTTCCCATACAACCTCAAAGCAGCTCAACAAGGGTGCTCATAAGAGGCCTTGTTGGTGTGCTTTAGATTGTGGGATGTGAGTGTGCTCTCCCAAACACAACTATGAATTTCAAATGATATGAAAATACAATATGAGAATGAAGTATGTGAATCTAGACTAAAATGAGTGTAGAATACCTTCAAAAAATGACTATGAGTGAGCCAACCTCAAATGATTCTAGAGGTATGAGTATGAAATGGAAATGCAATGAATTAAATTAGCAGTAGTAATCTATCATGAGATGCAAGCATAAATGAAAGAAATATAACATCTACCAAAGGGTTAGTAACAATGCATAAAATCACTAAAATCGCTAGAAAGCTCTAACTCTAAACTAGCATGATAACAATGCAAATGAGGGAGATGGAAAATGCTTGAGACAAGAGCTCTATTCATAGGTTTGAGAGAGGCCTTGGGGAGGTGGCATCCACATAGGTGCCACAAGAGAGAAACATGGGCTAAGGAGACAATCCATACAAAAGTCAACATAAACCTTTTTAGTGAAAGTGATGGTTCAACGTTTGCTCACACATTTGTGAGAAATCTTGGAGAAAGGGAAGGGGGAAAAATGTTTAAGAGGTGTGAATATAATAATGAAGTGGAAGCTTTATTGGATCATGAGCTTCTCACACATGTGTGAGTAAACACTTAGGAGCTAAAAGGTGTTTAGGATTTGTTAAGTGGGTTTAAGTAGTGGGTAGGCTTGGAAGGATGAGAGTGATAAGTGTAGACTAGGTTTCAAGATGAGGTTAGGATTAAATTAAATAAGATTTAATTTAATCATAGAATTAAATTAAATAAGATTCAACTTAATCATAGGATTAAATAATTTAATAAAGTAGAGGGAATTAAATAAACTAAAATTTATTTGAAAGGTATTTATGGAGAACTATGCATTAAATCAATTTAATCCATTAGAGGGGACACATTTAAATTAAACTTAAATACATTAGAAAAGTGAACCTATTTAATTAAATAAATTTAATTAAATAAGTAGAGGAACATGAAAAATATAATTAATTAATAATTAATTAATTGTAGTGTCAAGGGAGATATTAAATCAATTAATATAGTGTTTAGGACAATTTTAAGTGTCTACATTTTGTCCCTCTTTGATGTGATGTCAAGGTGACATTATATCAAAGAAAAGAAAATATAGGTTGCCCTAGAAAGGATAGGAGTCCTAAGAGTTGTGTTGTAGCAACAATAGGGGAGGAGGGTGCCCCCTCATGAAAATGGAGCAAAAAATATGTTTTGAGTAATTTTTGCAAAAAGATTCTATAAGAAAAGAAAGAGTAGGAAAAAGGAATAGATGAACATTTTGCATGTTTTGGGGATAAACAAGGGTTGACAGGGCCTAAGAAAGGGTATAGGCTCAAAAAGGGACCTTGGAGGGCCTATATAAGCCTTTAAGGGGCTCAAGGAAGAGTCATTTGCACACCTAGAGAACATAGAACTAGAGTGAAGGATGGATTCGATTAAGAGACTATAGATTTGGGAGCGCATCTGGGAGCACCAGAGGTCAATCGACATGGGTCCACTGGTAAGTTGAACATCCCTTCTTATCAAATTTTTGATTACACATTTAAATTTGAGCATTTATTGCACATTAAATGGGGAGAAAATGAGGTCAAGGCAGAGACGATAGTTCTCTACTCTGTCATCTTTGCAGATGACAAAATAGGGTTACAAGCACTGTGGAGATGACAAAATTCATCCTGTCATCTTTGCAAATGACATGGTTCATCCTATCATCTGCGCAGATGCTAAAGGGGGAAAATAAAAGGTGGATAAGGGGTCAGAGATGAATCTTCGCAGATGACATGGTTCATCCTGTCATCCACGTAGATGCCAAAGGGGGAAAATAAAAGGTGGATAAGGGGTCAGAGATGATGATCTTTGTGTCATGATCTCCATAAAGAACAGTCTAGCAACCACTAGAGATGCCAGATTGGTGTCTCTGCTATTTATCAGCTTCACCAATCCATGTCTACATTGATTGACATCTTCACCAATTGGGAAAAATCAACAAATTGGGTGATGGGGATGACCGGGGGGGTGAACAAGGTATGATGCCCCATTTTGAGAAAAGCAAACAAAGCAAAAAAAATGATATACTAATCATTACATGTCTATGTTGCAGATTACAACTGTGATGTTTTGATCATGGGAGCACTACCCAATGACGATGGTGCTAGGAGAGACACTCATGGAGGTAGAGTGGGGTCACGTGAGACTATGTGGTTTGGAGCATGTCCACAAGTGGTCTAATCTAAGGGCACACTCAGTGCAACTATTTGCACTTATAAAGCGGTGGCATACACCAACCTCAAGCTTCCATCTATCTACTGGAGAGGCAACATTGAATCTTCTTGATGTGTGGTAGATTCTCTGAGTGTTGAGCTATGAGAGATATCTGGAGTATAAACTAGAGGGTGAAAATCCCTATCTATGAGAGTGCTTCGAGCACCAACGATAGCAGCTACCTATCGAGAGATTCTGGTTGACATGGAAAGAAGCATTAGAGTAGAGGTTTCCATGAATTTCTCTCTATCTAGCCTCACTAATATGGAGGATGGTGTTGGACCATGCTGGGCATGGGTTTCTAATTGGTTGGACATGAGTGCTGAGCACTCTTTTACAAGATGATTGTGCAATCTTCTATTAGGGTCAGTCTATCTGGGCTGAGTTATATCATGATCTACACATGTATGCCTATAAGACACAATGGATGATAGGTCTAGGATTGACATTATGAATGGTGTGGTCATGGGAGAGCATAGGTGTGACATGACCTATTATGAGGCAAGAGACTCAAAATCCTAGGGAGCCTTATGCATGTCGATATAGGCCATCGATCTAGTACACCTCGATTGAGCCAGTCAAATTTTGGAAGAGATGTCTGGACCAGATTATTATGTTTGACTACACACCGTACAATGACAATGAGTGGTGGGGGGTTGTAATACCAAAAGGGGGAGAGGATGATAATGAGGATAAGCTCTACCTTCCTTACACACAAACTAACTATTGATTGATTTGTCAGACTATTCACATAGTGATGCATTATATGCCCTCTAGGGTGCAGTGACAATTCAGGTGGGTTTAGGATGCTGTGCCTGATAGATTTATATACCTAGTGGTATCCCAAGAGTATGAGAGTTTATGGGGTCATGGGACCACTCTAATATTGGCTAGGATGTAGTGATGTGGTATGCAACTAGTGACCTAGGTGCATGGACAAGATCAGAGAGATACAAGGATGACACCTGCATACACATAGTGGTGGATGGCCCATCAGCCAGTGTAGCTCAAAGTACCAGGAGTGCCACCAATAGTAGAGAAAGCATAGGTAAGGGAGATGGGATAGGAGATGGGGGACAAGCAATAGTGGTGTCACCCCTAGGGCAGGGAGCACAATAGGGTCCTCGAGGGTGTCGAGTCTATCAGAGGAGAGGGCTAGTACCAACAAGGCCACCATTAATGCAAGGGCCATATGTATAGGGGCTATAGGTATAAGCACCACAGGCACCATAGGGGTCACCTTAGCATGAGGATGCATAGATAATGAGGGCTAAGTGGGATAGCCTCTGGATAAATGTTACTCATCTACAGGAGGATATATAGGCAGAGTGAATGAGGGAAAATAATGCCTCGAAGGCTTTGGCAGCACTATAGGATAGGATAGATGCAGGAGAGTTTAGTGACTTTACCATGTACATGGGGAAAAATGAGCTAGCTGAGCTAGACATGCTATGGTAGGAGGTGGCCACCCTACGGGCATAGAGGGAGACTTAGTAGAGGCAGGTCGATGAGTATTGTGGCCAGTGAGATATTGCCCAACAAATGGTATAAGCTAAGGGGATGGTGACAGTGATGTAGAAGGCCATGACTACATGCTGACATAACGTATGAGCCGTGTGAGAGGTGACCTACTATAGGTCATTATATCATGATTCCATACTAACAGATCATCATCGACCAAATTTTTAAGATGCATTTGGCTCATGGACCATAGGGGGCTGACAAAGATCAGAGCCATTAGTTGGAAAGAGCAAGCCTCCACGAGGATGGGGGACATGAGGGATAGGACCCTCACAACCAACCACTTGAGACTTAGAGTCTTCATTTTTGACACAATGATGCAGATGGAGTGAGTTTTTGATGATGCATTATGTACGATGTACTACATGATTCTTTTGTATACAAACTATACATGGACACTTATTTTTTTGATATATATGACATGATTCAATGGGCCTATATTTACATGGATGATTGTCTCTTATGCATGTGATATTTGTGATGTTGTTACTAACATTGTGATGTAGGACTTGTGTGATGTTATGTTTCCTATGATGCATATACGATGACTAATGTGTGGATGATGTAGGCTCTATGGCAATATATGAGATTTATGCTTTTTGTTGTTTTACCTGTATGGATTTACTATATGCTTTGTGAGATGTATCATGATGTTTGTGTCACTAAATGTAATGGCTATAAAATATGTACTTAATGGATTAATGTAATGAATAATGGGATCTAATAATGAATGAAATGCCCAATGCAATGAATGTACTAATATGACAATGAATGTACCCTAAATGAAAATGTCAATAACAAAAAAAGACACTAATTATGAATGCAAATTGAAATGATACAAACTTCAAGTGTAAATATGAAATATGAAAATGTAATATGAATGAACCTAATGAATGGACATGTGTCAAACTTTTCACTCATAGGAATCAAGAAGCTTAGCATAGGAGGGGGGGGGGGGGGAGAGAATAAACATGACCTCTGTCTCAAGGAAGACATAATGAAATCTTATACTACATATAACCTAGCTACATGATGCTAAGGGATTCAGTTGTGTTTATATGGGAGAGCACACACTAGTTTGATTTAGCAAAAGGAGTTATGCATCATATGTTATAGAAGCATAGATGACAAGATTCCTTTGTGTGGACTAGACTCTTAACACAATAGATATTGTAGGATGATAGATGTAGTTTGCATAGTCATGATGGAATAAATGACATATATGCATTGGAGAGGTCTAGGCACACCAAAAGTCTTTTTAGGGATCTTTGGTGGAAAGTGTGCTAACCCATTGCCCCTAGTGAGCAATGCATAACTATAACTTGAAACTGACATCATGTACTAAAACATTAAAAAAAAAACATACCACAAATGACACATGTAGTTAGTTGGATCCATTCAGGTGATACCAAAATATGGAAGATAAAGACACACCATAAAAGGCTACTACTAACACATAAAATGAAATCAACTAAAAGAGACCACATAACCAAATAGTCATTCAGTCCACAATTCCTCCCAAGAATGTTAAGTTTCAAAAGTGAAGGTTCTAGTGCCATGTGTAGGAAGGATTCATCCTATGAAAATTTGTTTTCTGAAATGGTAATTTTGTTTGTCTCAAATGTTTTTTGGTAAAGGGTTGTGAAAAGAAAAAGTTCTCAAATTAGTAAGTCTCAAATGGTGATTTTTTTAAGATTATGTTGCAGTCACTGTTGTGGGAAAAAGATTAGTGTAATGGGATTAGGACAAACAATTGATGGGAAAATGCCTGGTAGACTAGAGGTCTTTTGAAAGATGGAAGTGAATGGATGCCTCATAGACAAGAGGTCTTTTATTAGATGCATGAAAAGCGTAAGTCAGATAGGACTTCTGCACAAAGATGGGATGAAATGGGGAAATGTGGTGAAGTGAGATGAGCCTTGTAGATAACGAACCAACAAAATTTTTTTAAGAACTTTTTTTTTAAAAATTCATTTCTTCAGGAACATTTTATAAATGTTTTTGGAGTTTTCTAATTTTTCTATTTTTTTTTGGAGTTTTGTGGAACTATAACAACACTGTACAGGAACTACATAACTCAAGCATAGAACCACTTGAGGTGTTGGATATTTATAGGCTGAGTGAGTAGATCTCCCTTCAAAGTGGCAATCTAATATGCCCTAGAACCATATTTGGCTGTAATGATAAATGGGCCAAGCCAATTAGCTTCAAATTTTCCTTTCTTTTTATGGTTCTAGAGGTTCCTCATTTTATGCTTCAAAACTAAATCACCCACCTCAAATTCTTGAGGTCTAATTTTTTTGTGAAACTAGAGTTCAAGGTGATTTTGATACACGTGGAGATGGTTTAGGGCATTGATTCATCTTTCATCAAGGAGTTATAGCCTTGCAAGTCAGCAACTTGGTATTCTTTTTTAGACATCACATTCTTGGGAGAAATTTTTAGGGAAGGGATCTCAATTTCAATGGTTAAAACAACCTTAGAACCATAAACAAGGGAAAATCAAGTGGCTCTTGTAGGCGTATGGATGGAGGTGCAATAGGCCTAAAGGGCAAGAGCAATTTGGAGGTGCCAGTCATGACCAGCTATGTCAACAATTTTCTTTAGGATTTTCAAAATGGTTTTATTGGTGGCTTAGGCTTGGCCATTTTCTTGGGGGAAGTATTTGGTGGAAAAATGCTGGGTAATTCCAAATTTCCTACACAATGTAGCAACTTCCTAATTTTTGAAAGGAGTTCCATTATTAGTCATGATGTCTTGAGGGATACCGAAGTAAAAAATAATGTAGCTCAAGATGAACTTCGAAACCTATTTTTTGGTGGTGTAGGTTAAAGGAATAGCCTCAACCAACTTTGTGAAGTACTCAATGATGACAATAATATACTTATGGCCATTTGCAGAATTTGGACATATTTGACCAACAAGATCAATTACCCAATGGGAAAAGGGACATGGTGTGATGGTGGGTTGAAGGTCTTAGGCAGGAGCGTGTATCAAATCTAAATATTGTTGATAAGGAACACATCATTTCACAAAATGATAGGCATTCACCTCCATAGTAGGCCAATAGTAATCCATTCTGAGGAGCTTTTTTGCTAATGTAAGGCCACTAGAATGGGCACCAAAAATTCCTTAGTGAACCGCTTCTAATGCCATTCTAGCTTTATTTGAATTGAGACATCAGAGGAGGGTTCCATCGAAGTGTTTTTGGAAAGGTGTGCCACCTAGGATAATATACTAAGTAGTGCAACAGATGAAGGTTTTTCTTTGGTTCGTGGAAAGGGCTACGGGGATTGTTTTGTGATGAAGGTAGGAAAAAATGTCAAAGTACCATAGAGACTCAGGACCAAAAATCTCACACACCAACTCTAATTTAGGTTGCTCGTAAGTAGGAAGAAAAAGATTCTCAACAAGAAACTCACACTTAGGACTATATTCAAGCATGGTGATCATGGAGGCAATGGTGGCCATGGCATCTCCTACTTTGTTATTAGTCCTTGGTATCTATAGAAAGACTATCTTAGTGAAGTGTTTTTTTAATATCCTCAACTATTTGGTGATATGGTAACAACTTTTCATCCTTTGTTTGGTATTCATCTATGACTTGCCTAATGACCAATTGAGAGTCTCCAAAGACAAGTAGGCTCTTAATATTCCATTTGATAGCTCACAAAGCCCTATTACTAATCCTTCATACTCAGCTATGTTATTTGTGCAAGGGAATGAAATTTTATAAGACTTACGAATAAGTTCTCCTTGCAGTGTAACAAAAAATATTCCTACCCCTGATCCCTTTTGTGTAAAGGAACCATCAAAATATAGTTTCCATTGTGTACCAGGGGTAACGGTCATAATTGTGTCATCTAGAAAATTTGCTATAATAGGCTCCTTAAAGAGGAGCTTCGACAAGTTGGTCTACAATTGCTTGTCCTTAATGGCCTTGTGATACAATGTCAAATTCACTTAAAATCAAGACCCATTTTATAGCTCGACCAGTGAGGGAAGCTTTTGATAGAAAACACTTGAGGGGATCTATCTTGGCAATGAGATGTGTAGTGTGATTAAGCATATAATGGCGTAGTTTTTGCATGCAAAAGACTACTGCCAAACAAGCTCACTCAATTGTAGTTTAGTTCAACTCATAGCCAACTAGTGTTTGACTAAGATAGTATATGGCTTGCTCATTAACTTTGTCATCTAGTTGTGCCAAAAGAGCACCCAAGGCAATTGAAGTGGCAGATATGTATAGAATCAATGGTCGTCCTACAATTTGGAGGGACTAGAATTGTTGGGTTAGCCAAGTATACTTTAACTTGCTCAAATGATTTCTGACATAGGCAATCCCATTGAAACTTAGTGTCTTTTTAAAGAAAATGTTGGAGTGGATGAACCTTATCTACTAACTAGGACACAAACCATCTGATGGACTATAACTGCCCTTGAAAACTATGAAGTTGTTTCAATGTAGTAGGTGGAGGCATTTCCATGATGGCTTTTACTTTGGCATGATCTACCTTAATACCTCTTCTTAACACTATGTAACCTAAGAACTTTCCCAAATTGACTCCAAAGACACACTTCTTGGGATTAAGGCACACTTTGGATTTCTCCAATCTCTCAAAAATGGTGGTAAGCACAATAATGTGGGAATCACATGTCTTAGATTTTTCTAGAATGTCATCAACATATTCCTCCATTATGACATGTAGAAGATCATGGAAGATTGTACTCATTGCACGTTGATAGGTGGTGTTGACATTTTTAAAGCCAAAATGCATGACTTGGTAACAAAAGGTTCCCCATGGGGTAGTAAATGCCATTTTATGTTGATCTTCTTCTACAATTTTGATATGATTTTAACTGGAGAAACCATCCATTAGAGACAATATTTTATGTCTGACAGTCAAATCCATTATGATGTCTATGTTAGGAAGTGGAAAATAATCCTTAGGACATGCAAGATTTAAATCTCAAAAGTCTAAACAAATGCAGATGCCCCCATATGCTTTCCCCATAGGAACAATGCTGGAAACCCACTCAGGATAATCAATAGTTAGGTGAATTTTTCCTCTAGCATTTTCTGTAGTTTTGCTTTGACCAAAAGTGCTACCTTAGGATGCATCTTGCACAACTTTTGTTTCACAAGTTTAATCTTTGGATCTACTGCTAAGTGATGCACAACCAAATCTATGTCTAAACTAGGCATGTCTTTGTATGTCCATGAAAAATTGATTTTTCCTTTCTGTAGGAATTCAATCATCACTTATTGTTCTTCAAGACTTAGAGTAGCTGCAATGTAGGTGATTTGTGGATTATTTACTATGCCCAAATTAACTATAATTGTGTCCTCATTCAATATAGATGAATTTTTAGGTGGTAAAGATCTAAATGGAAAGTCAGTCTCTCCCTCTTTTGTTTTCACCAGAAGATGCATCCTTTATTTTATCTTTTTCTTCATCCAAAAGTGCTCCAAAAGAGTTTTCACTAGGGGATGTTTCTTCTATTTTTTTAATATTTATTTTCTTTTTCACTTTTGTGACTAAGAGAGTTGACTTGGCTACAAAAGTAGGCTTCCTCATTGTATTGGATCTCATGTTCACAATCTTGGAGATTCTTATGGCCAAAGAGTGCCATCACTACCTCGTTAGAGTTACAAATATCAAGAGCTAGTGGTGTGTCTTGAAGGTCCCAGTCTGTCATGTCAGGGTTAGTGAGGGGTAAGTTGATAGATGAAAGGTTAGCTATGGTAATGGCATGGACATAGTTATCTAGGTCATCTTCAATGTATTGAAAGGGGATTTTGAATAATTCCTCCTCTTTAGTCTCACAATCAGGTTCAACTATACAATAGTTGTCAACAAAGGACACCTTGGTTTTAATGGATCCCAAACCACATCCTTTAGGATAACTATTAGCCTTAAGAGGTTGTCTAATTCCATCTTCTTTAGGTCTAGGATTGGTACCATGATATCCCATGCTTTCAATGATGGGAGGAGCCTTGAAATACTTATCTTTAGGGAATTCCATAGGATCATCTTTTCCATCAAAATATAGCCAATCTAAGATATTAGACTCCATGTGTTCATCACTAAGTGAACTCCAATGTTCAAAGGTTGTCTTGTTAACATGCATAGTATCCTTATTTTTAGAGGTGGTATTTGGGAAGGTTTTCCAAAGGATTGGGGTGAGATTGGTAGTTTTCCAACACACAAGGCATCTTCAAACTTATACTCTCCCATTCCTTGGTCAAAAAAAGTAACCTTCCTCACTATAGTATTGACCTTAATATATTCAACCTTTTCTCTTTTCCTTTATGGGAATTGGAATCAATATTGGATAACTCTAGTATTATTGTGGAAAGTGATTCTATTATTGTGAGAGATCTAGGTATAACCTTAGCAAACTTATTGACTGGACACAAATTTGTTGGGGCACTTTCCAATCTCTTGCAAAAAGCAAAAGCAAAAGGATTGCTGAGAGTTGTGACCTCCCTTCCTTGGTGGGGAAACTTTAAGCACTAATGATATGTAGATGAGACTGCTTTTAGTGTATGTATCCAGGGTCAACCAAGCAAGATGTTATATGGAAAGTCCAAATCTAGGACATGGCACTCAATATTTATTATAGCTGGCCCAACATTTAGCAGTAGCATGATAACTCCTTTTGATTCTCTTTCTCTTTCATCATATGATTTAATTGTTATCCTCTTATTGATATCTAGGAGGTCTTCTGGAAGCCCCAATAAATGAATCATCTTCAATGTAAAAAGATTCAAACTAGATCCATTATCTATAAGGACTAATTTTATTTTATGTCATTGTATAAGGACTTCAATATGGAGCGATAAATTGTGGTGTTGATTATGACCTTGGAAATCTTTGTCTATGAAGACAAGGTGTTGTTAGGCAACAAGATTTCCAATCATGGCAATGAATTGGGATGCATTAATGTTTTTAGGAACACAAGAATCTAATAGAGTAGTCTCTAGAATTTCCTTGTGGATAGGTGAGGTGGTGAGGAGGTCTAGAATGGATATTTGTGTAGGAGTCTTCCTTAACTGGGATAATATGATCATAGCAAGAAGCAAGGCTTTGTGAAGTGGATGACATAGCAGGTGCATGTGGAATAGAGGAATTTGGAGTGGCAACTCGCAATGTAATTCTTCCTTGCTAAATGGTTGCACCACAATTGGCTACTTGTAGGACAAGGGTGTTTACGTGAGTGTCTACTTCTTCAATGCGGCCACACATGGAGTCAAAACCACATATATCATTTGTTTCTATTTTACCTTAAAAGGAGTTGAAACTCGATATGTATTTAGTAGAATAGTCATATTGGAGTGCATTTGATATGGAAGCTTGGTTACATTGTTTGCATTATTGTTTCTATTGTTGTTATTATCATTTTTGTGGTCAGGGAATGACTTTTGAAATATCTTCAACTTGGAATTTTTAGAGGTTGGTCCTCCTTTAACCTCAATTTCCCCATCATCAATAAGATTTTTAATGAAGACTTTGAGTTTCATACATTTTTTTGTCTCATGTCCTTTGATGTGGTGGTATTTGTAGTATTCATTTTCCTTATACCATTTTGTTTTGGGTTGATTTTCATCAAAGGGCCGTGTGTTGGGAAATGCCATCAAATTGTGATCCACTAGTTTTAGGAATATCGCATCCAAGGGTTCACAAAAGTTAGTGAACTTCCTATTTCAATCATAGTCATGCTTGTAATTATTGTTGGTATTGTTGTTGTTGTGAGGAAAAAATTATGTTTGATTGCGAGATTGCTCTTTGTTCTGATTGTTGTTTTGATTCGAATTCTGATTGTCACAGTTTGAATTGTTGTTGTTTTAGTTACGATAGTTGTTGTTATTTCCACCTTGAAGGTTATGTACACTTTTGACATTAGTGACACCATTGTGGGTAACACCTTTGTTTTTGGATCAAAATTTGGGTTTTCTATTGTTGTTTGTGTCATTGTTTGAGGATGAAGAGCTATAATGTTTAATGGAATCTTTGTCTAAGAGTCCATTTTCAATTTTCTTGCCTTTCTTGACTAATGTGGCAAAGTTTTTAGGACTAGCCATCTTCATTTGGAAAGACATCTCTAGTATTAAATTCTTAATGAATATATCCAAAAGGTGGGAATCCTCAATTTTGTATGGCATGCGATTAGCAAGATGCCTCCACCGTTGGAGAAAGTTGGAAAATGTTTCACCATTCCATTGTCTCATGATGCACAAATGACTTAATGAGGCATGATGTTCAATGTTGTAAGAGTATTGTGCTACAAATTTTCCCATCAAATCATTGAAGGAAGTGATGGAACCTTTGGGTAAGTTCATTAGCCACTCAAGTGTAGGGCCTCAAAGAATTCATGTGAAGAGCCTCTTAAGATCCTCACTATAGGCTACTTCTTGACATAAGACAAAAAATTCCTTGAGATGTGTGACAGGACATGTTTCTCCTGTGTAATTATCAAATTTAGGAATCTCCAAAGTTTGGTGGAAATGTTATCATTTTAATGGATCTGTCAAATGGAAAGGGACAAATTTACTCAAAAGAGAAGTCCTTCACCCCTTTGTTGTTCATGTTATGGACCAAATTTTGAAGTTCATGCAGCTGTTGGGCTAGATCTTGGTTTGGTTGCTTTTGTGATTGTTGAGAATCAATAAACCTACCTCCAAAGTTGTATGGATTCCCAAATGTATTATGAGGTGGTGGTGTGCCACTTTGGAAAATTTATTGATATGCAGTCGTTGGAATTGGCACAAACATTTTCATCATACTCGTTGGAATTTACAAATAAGAAGAATATATCAGTTGTGTCAGGATTACCATCTATTGTATAGATACTTTCCCAATGTTTAAGCATCCTACAATTGGACCTATCAAGGTTGACTACAGAATGCTAGCATGTGTAGTAGTGTTGGGCATAAGACTAATAATTTGTTGAATATGTTCCACACTTAATTTGAATGTGGGTTGTGTTGAAGCACTTGATGTAGGTATGGAACTAGTTCTTACCATAGGTTCTTTTTCCTTGCCAAATGTTTGGGCTATGTTTGGAGTTGGCAACATGGGAGCACCATCCTTGGTAATTTGTCTAAACAAAATGCTCTCATCAAAACTTTTAGGGACATTACCATCTTTAACTAGGTTTAGAAAGATCTCTATTTTCTTTGCCCTAATGGATTTTTCCAAAATTTCCAAGTTGTATGAATCTACAAGAAATGTTTGTACAACACTAGGGATGTTATTGTTGTCAATGAGGTCTTCATCTTGGTAAACTTATTCATCATCATGTGAGTTAATCCCTAGAGTAGTGTTTCAAAGGATTCTTTGGTTCTTGTGTGGATGTTGAGCTAGGCATACCAAAGTTTGTACTAGGGGGAAATGTGTTCCCAATTGAGGCTGATCATGGAGGAAAAGGATTCTCCATCTCTCGTTGTCTTAGTGATTCCAATAAATGTGACACAGGATTAAATGTGAGCCTGCTAGATTGTGTTTGTACCATAAAATTGTGACCAAACCAATGGGTGGAATATTATGGAAGAAAGAAAAAATGTGAGAGAGAAACCGAACCTTATATGATAACAAGGAAAAAAACCTAAACATAAAGAAAAGACCTTGTTGATTTGGCAAACCAAGTGAGATATAGGATAAAAGTATATTTCTCCTAGCAAAGATGGATAAGTGATCTTTGGGTGAGATAGGACAGTGAATAGATTGCTCACTATTTAGAGATGGACTTGTGATCCCAAATGAGTGATTATAACTATGATAAATGTTTGCTTGTGGATAAAGGTCTAGTGTTTTGATCTCAAAAGTTTTGTAACTAAGATGTTCTTAGGCCAAAATATTAAGCTTCAAATGATCAAGCTCTCTAGAGGAAATTTTGCTAATGGAAGACTAGAAATTTTGAAAATAAATTGATGTGGAAAAATGAGGGTGATATGGTCACTATGCAGATAACTCAATCTTCTCTCACTAGAAACAAAAATCTTAGGTTCACTCTAGGGAAAGCAAACCAATTTCAAAGTTTACCATTATATGAGATTCTATCATAATGGTCCTGTTCAGATTCCTCTTTCTTGATGTCTTTAATAGCGTATCAAAATTGTTTATCACTATGTGCTAGGTTTTTCCTTTCCTTGTAGGAAAATGATTTGGATAATTTCACCTTCTTAGGTTTGATTTTGTTAGTCATGGCAGGAACAAAAAAAACTTAGTTACAAGACCAAGCATGAAAATTTTGCAAATAAGCTTGTGACTAAAAGACTTAATGAATTTCAAATGTTAGACCAAATATAAGAACTACTGAAAATAACTGTAGGTCAAGAGGACCCACTTACAACCATTTTACTCACTGAATGTTTAGCTCACCATTTCACTCATTTTCAAACTTGTTTGATGTTTGGTATTGGTTTTGAATGTTTAAACACTCAAGCATGCTGGACACATCAACAATCCTAATAAGGCTACCACTAGGATATGCACAAATTATCTAGAGGGAATCCTCAATATATGCAAGGTACGTGAGACCCAAATCTATAGATGAAAAAAAATAGTGCCACATAGCTGGGAGGAGATGGTAACCCAAATCTCCACCTTTACTTCCCAAAGGTATAAAATTATTTGGGGCTTAGCCAAGAGTGACAAACTTTGCTTCCAAGAGAGGTGTCTTTTAATTCACCTTCCAATATTTATACTCTGCTAGAATGTTAGAGTTGAGGTCATCCCAAGGGGTGATGAAATCCCAAAGAAGGCCTCCTAAAAATATAAACAAGACTCACTTATTTCTTGTGCACTCAAGATCGCCTAGAGGCATGAGAGGAGAGAATATGTAAGTGGCCTTGGGGTTTAAAAGAAATTTGTTCTTTTCCAATGAAGCTTAGATTTTCTATCTAATCTTGAAGACACTCGTGTTTAAGCATGCATTATTTTTTCCAACTTGAGAATGTTGTGAACATAATAAAAAGAGAGGATTCATCAAGAAAAGTAAATAGATCATCTTCAACATAAGAAAATTGCTAAAAATGAAACCAATTCCCTTAAGTCATTCAAGATTGAGTATATTCATTTTAAGCACCTAGTCCAAATGTTTCATAGAAAGCTTATTTGTCCCTTAGTCATTCAAGATTGTATGAGAGTATTTTAAACCCAAAATTGAAATGTTTCATTGCATTCTTCTTTGACCTTAGGCATTCAAGAGCGTATTCACTATCTAACCATTCATTCTAATGAAAGTATGCCAATTTCCTTAAGGCACTCAAAATTGTATTTGGTTACTCTACATAGAAATTCCATTAAAAATATTGTTCATTCATTAAGGCATTCAAGAGTGTGTTTGAACATCATTCATTCGAATGAAATTTGTGTGAATTTCCTTAAATCATTCAAGGGTGTGTGTAATGTTACCTTAATGCATTCAAGAGTGTATTTGGCTTTTTGATATTAGTTGCAACATGCATTCTAATGACAAATGATTAGCTCATGCAAGTTCATTTACCATTTTAAATCCTAAAAGTGATTAAAATCACTATAAATCTCTAAGTGATTAAAATTACTATAAATCCCTAAGTGATTAGAATCACTACAAATCTCCAAGTGATTAAAATCACTAAAAATATTCCCAATTTTGTCTCCTACAATAAAAATCAAATTAGAAATCCTTGTATATAAATCAAACAATGAGTTAGGCATTAAAAAATATAAGCCAATCTGTCAAAAATTAGAGACAACAAAAAATAGGCGCAGATAACAGGACAACGTAGATGCCAAAACTCACAGATGACAGAATGTAAAGAAGTACAATTTTCTTTTCACTAATAGTTTTATAGTCATAGACGACAGAACAATATCAGAGCCAACACAACTCTTAGATGATAGAAGATGTAGATGAAAGAATATAGGATATATTGATTGATGCAAACAATAGAGTATTGAGTAGATACAACTATTTATGAATCATAGACGACAAAATTGGTTGAATATCATAGATGACAATTCAATAAAACTAGTTTTTTGGTTTCTCGCTATGTAGATGAAAGGATGGTAATATTCAAAGATGACATAGTAAGATTTAGAGATGTGAAAGGGAATCAAAGATGAAAAAATGTTGTAGGTTGCAGAACAAACAAGTTTTTAAAAAAATATGTGCAAGCAGAGACACCGATATGCGAAGATGTTGATCTCAATAGATGAAAAAGCATCTTCATAGATGATATTGCATCCTAGCAGAGATGATAGTGTGTAGTTTTTGATAGCAAGCTACACATTTTTGATGAAATTTGATGGTGGAATAGGGACATGAGTCTCACTATGCGTGCCAAAATGTATGTGAAAACTTAACCTGTTAGGAGCACGTGTAAACAAGCAAACGTTAGTTGTTCCTATGCATATCAAATATTTTGTGGCATTTCTTTGCTAGAATCATCTTCCCAATTGGTCAATGGTCATTTTGTTGATGATTCCTTTCTCACTCTTTTGGAGGATGAAGAAAACATAAAAAATGCCTTAAATTGCCTTGATAGTTTTTGTCAAGCCTCTAGCTCTACTATTCAATGGTATAAAATGCTCTGTTATTGCTAGTCTTTTTTGCCCGTGCTACCTTGGCTTAGCCAATTTGAATGGAAATGGGTTCCTCACAGGGAGATCTTTTTCTTTCTAGGCATTCCCTTTGCTTTTCAAGCATTGCTAGTTAATCTATGGAATGCAGTGCTTGCCAAGATTTCTAAGAAGTTGGATTATTGGCTTAAAAAATCACTTTCTCTTGAAATTTTTTTTTAGATTTGCGTGAAGGTTCTTGTGACTCATGTCTATTATTCTTCTTGTTGGGTTCCTTTTAAAACCTCCTATTAGAAATTAGAGACATTGCTTCGTGATTTTCTCTGGGCCTCTAGTTTTGATCATCATTTCTTTCACAAAGTTCCTTGGGATTTTTGTTGTCTCCCAAAAGAGTTTGGAGGCCTTAGCCTGGTTTCCACACAGAAACAAGGCCTTTTTCTATGTGCCAAATGGATTATTCATGCCATCACTGGAGATGAAGCCTAGAATATTTTGGTTCAACATTGCATTTCTTCCAAATTTCTCGTCAACAGGCCTACATGGAAGGGGATTATTTTTCACACCCTTCTCATCATGCAAGAGCTCATGCTCATTTAGGGCTCATTTTTTATCAAGAGCATATGGAAAGCTATCAAGCCTTGGCTTCACTGGTCTTGTGATGAGTTCCATAATGGGCTTTCTTTGAATCAATATAACATTTGGTGGTCTCCCCTATTTGCCATCCAGGGTACTCCCCTTGCCAAGACTCAAGGTGCTAGTGCTCTACATTTTTTCAAATGAGGTATCAAGAATCCTAAAGATCTTTTCTCTAGGGTTTCCATGATGCAAGTCCAGTACTATCTTGCTCGTTCAAATCGACAAACTTTTGACTTATTACTCTCTTCAATTCCAGTGCACTTAATTCATAAAGTGGGTATTTAGTCTGTTAAACCTTGGTGGACTAATTGGAAGTGGTATCTTGCCACTCCTTTCACTAGTTACAAACCAAGTCTAGGTTATAGATGGCTTTCTCCCCATCTGTCAATGGTGGACATGCTCAATCAGAGATGGCATTTGCAATCTTCTCTTTCTCAATGGAGAAAGCACTTGACACTATTTAGAGTGCTATTACAGAACCCAAGATTTCCCATTTTGCTTGGTGCCTAGCTTTTTAAGGTCTTTCCCTTGGGCCTTGGATAAAGCATGTTGGGGTTCTAGATCCTAGATGTCCATTCTATGGACAAGCAGAGTCTTTCTTACATATTTTCCAATTTTGTAGACATGCTCAAAATTATTGGTACTGGATTCATGACTTCATTAAGCCATTCAGGCCTGAACCCTTTTCTTGGCACATGATTACTTTGGGTGATTCCCCTAGGATCCCTCAGAAATTTACCCAGATTTGGCATACCTTCTGGATGGAGATTTTGTTTACTCTGTGGAAAGATAGAAATTTTTTTCTTTTCACTCACAATTTTCTTGATATTAATATTTCTATGTACACTAAGGCGTGCATTTTTAATAATATAATAATGCAAATTCAAGTTCAAGAAAATAAGGTGGCCTTGGAGGTGGCCCACCTGTAAGAGCTGCTCAATCATTGGGGCATTGCCCCTTGTACTATTTCTAGGTACCTCTAGATGCCTCAATTGATACCTCGATGCCTAAAGGCCACTGTTAGCAGTGCAACTCCTTAGGCCATCGCTTGCACACTTCATGCTCCCAGCCTTCTCGCCACCACTCTCCCAATGATGGTGATGATGGATGGAGGCACTATTTGGTTTCCTTGCCCTATGGTGGCACTAGCTAGTCCTTAGCTCCTCCTCTTGGTGCTTGGTGAGTGGTCTCTAGGAAATGACCTTTTCTCCTGGATCTAGCAATTTCACCTCCGCAGCTAGATATGAAGGATGCTAACCAGGCCACTGATGCTACTGATGCTGCTACTAATGGCTAGACTATTCCCAACTTGCTCACCAATCCTAAAGATTATTGGGGTTTTCATGATCATGATGAGCCACCTCCCTTAGTAGGAACTGCTTTAGCTGCTTGAGTTTCCTTTATATATATATTTTTTGATGAATAGTTTATGATTCCAACTTCGGCCATGTGAACTCTCATGGGGTGATCTTGTATCTATTGGATATAGTTTTTCAATTGTGTGTTGTCTTTGATGTTACACAAATGTCATATCAGATATTAGACAAAGTCTACCTAGTTCAGTTGGTTAGCAAGAAGTCTTATAGTGTATACCAAGCGTTCTTAGATTTTACCTTGTGCAGATAGTTGTTACTGAGTTGGCAAGGTCAGCAAAGGGAATACAGTTCTTACCGAGCTGACAAGGTCAGTGAAGAAAATTTAGTTATTACTGAGTTCACTTGGCAGCAAAAGGATTTTGTAGGATTCATAGTGTTTACCAAGTTTTAGCTAGTTAATTTGGGAAATCATTTCTGAAGCATTGTTTACCCAGCAGGGTCGACCAATGAAGGATTCCATTGTTTTATGAAATAAAGTTTATTTGTTTAATGTAATATTTGTAGCTGACTGGTGTAATGATTATTGGTTAATACACTTGTAATGTAGCCAACTTGACAAATTTGAAAGGTATAAATAAAAGGTCAAGTTGTGAATTCAAAGTGTGAATGAGTGTAAGCATGCAAGTGTGTTGAAGAAGGAAGTGTGAGAAAATTTTGGTGAAGGATCACATATCCTTGAGGAGTAGAAAAGTTGTATTTGATCAGTAACGATCTATTGAAGTAGACAAGAGATTTGTATCAGCAAAGATAAGTTGCATCTCATTCAAATCACTTCATTATTGCTTTCTAACAATTGTAGCAGTGATTCCAAAATCTCTTAACCGAGTTGGTTTAACAACCATTTTACAAATCCTCTAACAAGGTGACAGTTTAGTTGAATTATTCTAAAGACCTCTAGCAAGGCCACTCCTAATAGGGTGATTAAATCCTATAACAGGGTCACACCTAACAATGTTTTGTAACCTTTAACTAGGTTGGTTCCTAACAAAGCTCACTTCAAAAGAGTAAAAATTGGTAACTAGTTACTTCACGGTTTTTCCCATATTAGGTTTCCATGTTAAATCCAATGTCTCTTGTGTTCATGTTATTTCTTTTATGCATGCATGTTAAATCTTTGTGAAGGCTAAATAAGTCAGCATGATCATCTACCGAGTTACAACATTTTTTTGTGTGGCTATCGAGTTGTAGTAGTTTATGTTTTAGGACATCTAAAGGGACTCTTGAAATATTTTTCTAGTAACTGATTCACCCCCCCTCTTAGTTACTCCACCTATATTTCCAACAGTATCCCCCAACCCTTTTTTGTGAATTGTAATCTTAGTATATTAATTATTAATAGAAAAGGACTATTCATCAAAAATATTAAAAAAAATTGACAAAAACTAATGTTAGACTTGAGTTTTACAACTTAATACAACCAAAGAGAAAGAGTTCCTGCACAAAATCAAAGAAGCTTAATAAGGGCGCCCATAAGAGGCCTTATTGGTGTGCTTTAGATTGTGAGATGTGAGTGTGCTCTACCAAACACAACTATGAATCCCAAATTATATGAAAATGCAATATGAGAATGAAGTATGTGAATCTAGACTAAAATGAGTTTAGAATACCTTCAAGAAATGGCTATGAGCGAGCCAACCTCAAAGGATTCTAGAGATATGAGTATGAAATGGAAATGTAATAAAGCAAACTAGCAATAGTAATCTATCATGAGATGCAATCATAAATGCAAGAAATCTAACATCTACCATAGGGTTAGTAACAATGCATAAAATCACTAAAATCAGTAGAAACCTCTAACTCTAAACTAGCATGATAACAATGCAAATAAGGGAGATGGAAAATGCTTGAGACAAGGGCTCTATTTATAGGTTTGAGAGAGGCCTTGGGGAGGTGGCATTTATGTGGCATCCACATAGGTGCTACGAGGGAGACACATGGTCTAAGGAGACAAACCATGCAAAAGTTGACATAAACCTTTTTAGTGAAAGTGATGGCTCAAGGTTTGCTCACACATGTGTGAGAAATCTTGGAGAAAGGGAAGGGAGAAAAATGTGTAAGAGGTGTGAATATAATAATAAAGTGGAAGCTTTATTGGATGATTAACTTCTCACACATGTGTGAGCAAACACTTAGGAGCTAAAAGGTGTTTAAAAAGGTGTTTAGGATTAGTTAAGTGCATTTAAGTAGTGGGTAGGCTTAGAAGAATGCGAGTGATGGGTGTAGACTAGGTTTTAGGATGAGATTAGGATTAAATTAAATAAGATTTATCTTAATCATAGGATTAAAGAATTTAATAAAGTGGAGGGAATTAAATAAACTAAAATTTATTTAAAAGGGGATTTATGGAGCACTATGCATGAAATCAATCTAATACATTAGAGGGGACACATTTAAATTAAATTTAAATACACTAGGAAAGTGAGCCTATTTAATTGAATAAATTTGATTAAATAAGTAAATGAACATGAAAAATATAATTAATTAATAAATAAATAATTGTAGTGTCAAGGGAGATATTAAATCAATTAATATAGTTTTTAAGACAATTTTAATTGTCTACACTTATATTCAAGCAGTAGAACCTCAGGAAACATTTCTTGATCCCTTAGGTTATAAATTAAGTGATGATATAGTAGTTGGATACATTGATTTATTGTTGAAATCTAAAAAGGACCAAAGCTAAATACAGATTTAGAACTTATGATGAGATTACCCAATCAGCTCATCAGGCATCCTTGGAGAAGGTTTCTCACAAGAAGATAGAGTCAATAATGAAGAAAGCTTTATGAGAGGCTGGTCTAACAGAGAGTGAATCATAGGCAATCAGACAAACCATGAAACAAGGTATATTGAATGTGCAACCTTTGTCAGTGTCTATTGAAAAGACATCTTTAGAACAAAGCATTCCCTATGTAGCAGTATTAGATGTTCAGACAAGTGAACCAAAGAGAAAATCTAAGAGATTAGTGGAAGCTATGACCACAAAGACTAAAAGGGTCAAAAAACAAGCCACTAGACCAGGCAAGAGACAAAAGACATTGTTGAGTCTAGTGAAGAAGAAGAAGAAGAAGAAGAAGAAGAAGAAGTTAAACAAGTAGAGAAGGTAACAACTTCTAAGCAATTAGCAGGAAGAGCTTGACAATTATGGAAGCCAAAGATAGAGAAGATAAACTCAGCTATTACTAATGAAGGCAACTTTGTTTAGATGAAAAAATTCTATGATTTTTATAACAATTTTGAGAAAGATCAGATTGATATCTCTATTGTGAGATACATTATACCCAACAATCTAAAACTAAAGGATATTGAAGGCACAATGAACCATAAGGTCTATGATAGGCTTATTGAGAAGAAGGCACCGACAAGAGAAGATGAAATAGAACTTTAGAAGTCTATGTTAACAACAATATGCAATACTGATGACAAAGAAGAAATCAAGATATTGATGAATAATCTTACACTATACTTAAGGAACAAGGTGAGACCATTTTTGTTTATGGTGGGTGAGAAAGAAAAGAAAAGAAGCAAGACTATAGTAGCTATAAGTCAGTTGATGATAGAGTCTAAGGCACCATCTTCACTAGCACCTAGAACCTTGGAAATGTTAGTGAACAATGACACAATGTAGATAGATCAGACCAATGTTACCATTAACATTGAGGATACTAACCCGTTTGAGAACTCAAAACCACCTAAATCTCATTCTGAAGATATAGAAGAAAAACTAAGGAAAATTGAAGAAGAAAAGAGGTTATTAGAGGAAGAGAAGAGGAAAATAAAAGAGGCCAAGTAGAAATTGCTTGAAGATAAGATGAAAAGAAAAGAAGAGGAAGAAAATAAAAGAGTAGCAAAAGAAGAAATGAAAAAGAAAACAAAAGAAAATGAGAAGAAGAGATTAGAAGAGGAAGAGAAGAAAGGAAAAGAAAGAAAGGAAAAAGAAAAGAAAGAGGAATAAGAAAGAAGAGTCAAAGAGGTAATTGAGAAGAAGCAAAAGGAGGATGACAATGAACCTTCTAGTTCATCTACTCCTCTTTCACTTGCAAGACTTACAATTGATGATGATAATCAAACTGACTTGATCTTATCTTTGTCAAAACTCATTCAGAAGAACAAAATAGTGAAGAGCCTATAGAAAACCTTGATGGAGGTTACTGGAAAACTACATATTACTCTGGCAGTATAGCACATAGAGGCAGATCTAGAATAGAGGGCATAGGAAGTGCTTAAGTCATTTGATGAAGAATTCACTAATTTGTTGAGTGTTGCAGAAACAAAGGAACAAATCTCACATGATGCTAACCTTTTTAGCACCATTTGTCAAAATATTAATAATGATTTGATAAGTCTTGACACTTGTATCAAGGAACTTTAGAGTGTCAACAAGATGGTAAGATATTGTACATTAAGTGTACTCTATCTCACAAACTGACTAAGGATATTGATAGTTAGATTGGAGGAAAGATGAGTGAGCTAGAAGCTTTGTCTAGCCAAATACATCATCCAACTAGTAAGATTGATGATTTTGAAGGACAAGTGGCTATTATTTAGAATCATATTAGGAAATTGGAATTTTAGAAGGAATAGATTTTGAAGAGAGTATTGAATTTCAGAGGTCTATTGCTCTGAAAATATCTTTTGTTGAGAAATAGTTGGAGGAATGTGTCAAGGCCAAGGACACTTATTCTAACTTTTTATACTCCAACCTAAATGTAGTTGAGATTGCATCATATGCCTTATGCGCAATTCTCACCTTTGCTAAATCTACCAAGAAGACATGGACTAAAGGTATGAGAAATCTTAATGAAGATTTTGATGATTGCATGAAGATTTTATCAGCTTAAGGTAGAAGGACAACATTTTTGACAACAATTTTCTGACAATTTTTGACATTCTAACCTTTGTTATTGATGTCAAAGGGGGAGAAAATGCATGAAAAAAATGTAAATTAGGTAAAGAAAAAATATTATTTTAAAGTATGAAATCATATTGTAAGGGGGAGAAAATGTAAAATGAACAAGTAATGTTACAGTAATTATTTTTGTTAAGTTTTTGTCTCTTAGCCAATTTTCCCTATTTTTTTGCCATCAATGCCAAAGGGGGATATTGTTGAAAATTGGCTAATGAGGATATGTAATTTTTGTCATTTATGGAAACACATTATGTACATGCTTACATGAAATCTCAGAAACAAAGATACTTAGCTTTTAGTATTCTAAAAAATGTTTAAGTATGAATTTGGTATACAACAATGTATTGTTCTGTTTATAACTTGTTGCTGATGTCATATTATGATTAGAGAAGTTAGATGGAGATAGTATACAAGTTTATGATGACATGTATAACCTCAAAGTTAGTACAAATAGTACAATAAGGAGATATTCATGTTTCAATGAAATAAGACAATGAAATTAAAAGAAAGGAATTATTTTATTTACCAAATAATTACTTGTCCAATTAGGGCCGACATCCTAGATGTTTACTCTAAGTTGGAAAAGTGTATTGTAATCTTAAACAACCTAGCAAAAAATTGTGAAAAGGAATGGTATTTATGTAAAGTACATCTTTCCAATTCAAGTGTGCTATCTTGGAGAAATTGTGTTGAGCAATTATATGCAAACTTTTTTGAAAGAAATATATGTGAAGCTTGTGAAGTTATTGTGTGATCCAAGATTGACCTGAGTAAGAATCTATATTCTAGTAGTCTAATTACTTGTTTGAGCAATGAGCTCTTCTTGTAATTGGAAGTGCATGTTTGGACAGTGGGCTCATCTTGCTAGTATTGTACTACAACTCCTAGCAGGGTCGGTACAACTCCTTATAGGGATTGAAAGTCTCCTAACACATACTCTCTATACTAAATTTTCTCATTGAATCCTAATAGGGTTCATCCTCTAACAAGGAATTAATATATTAGTATATTATCTAGTGGGTATCATCCCCATCAGGGTTTTCCCTTGTCTAGGGTTTCCCTAGTTATCAAAATATGGTGTTATGGGTTATCTTTGTGCATGGTTAGTGTTACTATTCAACATTACTTTATTACTTTGTTATGTATGGTTTAAAGTAAGAAATAATATCTAATTGGTGACTAAAGTTTGTAGATTAACAATTCATCCCCCCCCAGTAAAATCATGAAATACCTTTCACCATAGAATCCTCTTGTTCTAGAGGGACCACTCAGATCTGTGTGAATGATCTCCACCTTCTCTTTGTTAGTTCAAAAAATTATTGCTAAGAAATGATACTTTCTTTTGCTTAGCCAAAATACATTCTTTACACACAACATTAGTAGGCTTTGTAATATTAGGCAAGTCTCTGACTGAAAATGTGCTACTAACCTCCATAATCTTATCAAATTTTATGTGATGAAATATTCTATGCCACAACCAATTGTTATCCACTTTAGTTACCAAACATGTTATATTAGTAGGATTCAACTGAAATACATTACCTTTGGATCTAATGCATTGCAATTGATAACCCTTATCCACCAACTTTTCAACAGTCAACAATTTAAGCTTCAATCCGTTAATAAAATAAGCATCATCAATGTTCTTTTTACCATCAAGAGTAATGAATCCAATTCCTATTATATGTGAGGCTGCATTGTTACCAACTCTAACAATACCTCCATTATGACTCTTGAACTTAACAAACTTATTCATATCACTAGTCATGTGATGTGAACAACCACTGCCAATTATCCAATTAGATTTCTTTTCCACTTGGGAAATTAGAGCTCTCTCTTCTCTAATTTATCTATCAAGATCATCTTACTTGATAGCCACAAATCCAAATTCATCATTACTTTCACCTTGACCTTTATCATTAGATTCTTCATTTTTATTTGCATACACACAATTTCTATCTCTATCTCTTCTAAGCTTAAAATTTCCCTTATACCTTTTCTCTCTCTTAGGACATTTAGATGCTTAAAGACCAAATTCATCACAAGTCCAATATTTAAAGATTTTCTCACCATCTTTTTCTCTTCTCACAATAAGTGCTATTCCTTCCTCAATCTTCTTGTCTTCATTAGATTTGTTTCTACTACCAAAATCTATATGTGTGCTTGCACTCCTTGTTAGATTAAGTCAAATGTTCAGGGAGCTAAAAGTTATTTCAACTCTTGCTAGATCTCCAAACTACCTCAGATCTACTTTTGTAGATTCTAATCTTCCGAGCAATGCTTCCTTTGTGAAATTCTTAGTGCATGGCATTACTAGCTGAATCATCTGAGCTACTTGTTTATATGGTGGTGTAAAAAATATTAAGATCTTCCATATAACTTCATATTCTTCCTTGGTTCTACCATGTGACTAAATTCCTAGAACAATTTATGATATTTTGACAATATAACTTCTTATAGATTCATCTTCCATCATTTTAGCATCTTGAAATGCACATATCCAATTTTGTAATCTCATTCTCTTTGCATGTTTTCACCTTCAAAATTAAATTCTAATGCTTTTAAAATTTCATAAGATGTTTCAAGTGACTTTACCTAATGGTATTCATTCTCTAGAAGAGTTTTTAGTAGATCTTCTCTCACTCTCATGTTACACATGAATAGATCTCTTTCATCTTCATAGCATCCTTCTAGCTTTTCTTCTTCAACAATTTTTTTCTTACTCTTTGTCAAGATCCAATATCCCAAACCCATGCATAATAGATGAGTCTTCATCTTCTTCCAACTATCACAGTTGGATCCATCAAATCTAGGACTAATCTTATTGAAAAGATTCACCATCGATCTCCCAAAGTTGTTAAGCTTATCATTCAAGGACCTAATGCTCTAATACCAATTGTTGTTAGAATATATAGTCCACTGATATAACTGAGAGAGGGGGGGGGGGGGTGTGAATCAATTATCCAACTATTATCACAATGATCAACCTTAAACAAACTTAACCATATGAGTAATATAAACTAAAACCACAACAAGATACTCATACACAATAACACTAGATATATTAAATAGAGAAACCCTTGATCAGAGGGAAAAACCCAATAGGGATGGTACCTACAAGATGATGTACTAATATAAATGTTCCTTGTTAGAAGATGGACCTTGTTAGGGGTCTATGAATACATTTAGTACATACGAGTGCTTATTAGGAGACTTTGAATCCCTATTAAGAGATTCCAATCCTGTTAGGAGTTGTGGAAGATAGTTGAATCCCCTGTCCAAAAAATGTCAAGGGTAAGACCAATGAACCCACTATCCAAGTGATCTTAGTATTTTTCCTTATAGAATAATGGAATTATACTATATTGTTCCTTCCTCTTTCTTTGTCCTATCAACTAGACCTCTGCTCCTTTTGATCTTGTAACCAAATCACAAATCTCACATCCAATAATCCCTTAGATCGCTTACATGCATTTAGTAAGCACTATGCTCCTTTTCGCACTTCACACTTCACATAATGATCACCATACATTAAAAACAAGGAAAAAATCTTTCCTTTATACCATATCTTCATAATAATTCCTTGAGTTAGCTTTGGGGCTTTCCCAATTAATTATTATAAGATAATTATTTAATTACAATTGCAATAGCACTGTCAGCTCATAGTCTATACAAAACTTCACATGTGAGATACTAGGGCTTCTGAACTCGCTGACATCACCACTTGACTATCCTTTGTCACTGCTTGACTATGCATCTTCTCATTACATCTCAGATGTAAGATAAAAACAAACATGAGGAACTGCTTTCCTAATGCTTGGTCTCTAAACTATTCTATGCAAATTAGGTACAAATTTTGTATGTGTTTGACTTAAACTCTACAAACTTAACCATGTCATCAAGATTCTATGTTGAATGTGTCTATAACTATACATTACTAGACAATCAAAAAATTATCTATACCATTAAGATCTCTGTCTGCTACTTATTAGTCTTTATAGAAACCATACTATGTTGACATAAATGATAAACACAGTCATGAATGCAACATGTCAATACTCTCCAATGCTTAGGATACTCTCCAAAGTAGTATTACCAAAATTCATGCTAACAATCTCCCATGTTGGCATTGATGGCAATATAGATGAAAAAAAATCTAAGATCCAAGAATACCAAATCGTGTTTTGCTACTGGTGCTGACTAGCATCAGTTGTCCACACACTAAAAAGAATTTCAATATAGTAGGTGCACAAAAGGTGTATACTCCTTCTTCTTAGAGATCAATTTTTTACTTCACACTAAAAAATTCATAATAAATCATATGCACATTCCTACTTCCTTTCATGAGTCTTTCTAAATATCTCTAAAGAGATAGTTCTCCTTCATGCATATTATCTCCCCCATACTTAGGAGTTCTTCTCTCTCCCATACATAACAGATGTTTCTTTACTGCATACTCTCCCTCATGCCTTAGGAGATGTTTTTTCATGCATATTCTCCCCCATTGACATCAATGTCAAAGATCTCAATCTCAATGTTACAACATACCACTTATTAAATACCAACTGCTAATATGCTACACACATTCTTCAACCAACTCAAGTGTCCAAAAACATTATTCAATACCAAATACCAAAAGTCTCAATGACTTAGTTCATTACAGATACTCCGCCATATGAGAAGCATCAACATTCATTCTAGGCTAACAATAGTTCTCTTCACCACTAGACTGATGCACTTTCTATATCATCTACTCAGAACTAGGTAGGGGCATAACCCCAAACATACCTCTCAAGTACTCAAATGTATCTTTAGGTAAGGGCTTCATAAAGATATCTATAATCTGATATCATTCTCTATTGCTTTCTCTCTTAACACATGACACTTAATAAACACATTCTTTGTTCTTGCTTCTTGCTTAACCAAGAAACCAATCTTCCTCCAAGAAAGAATGCTCCACCATTGATGCTCTTTTTGTCATCCATACGACCTACCCAATCTGCATAGTATATGTATATAGAGTGAAATCACTCGATCTGTCATATCAAATTCCTTAGTTAGATGTCCCTTTCAAATATCTGAATATTCTCTTCAATACTACAAAATGATATTCATTAGGATCAACTTGAATTCTAGCTACAATCCCAATTGCATTTGCTATATTTGGTCTTATGTGAGTTAGATACTACAAACCTCCAATCATGGATATGTACTTCTTCTTCTCTACTGCAAGTGTCTCATCTTTGCTAGATAACTTGTGACTGGCTATCATTGGTGTACCAATAGGTTTACAATTTTGCAAACCAAACCTTTTCACTAAGTCATTTAAGTACTTAGCTTGTGAAATAAAAATACCATCACTGTTCAGTACAATATGTAATCCTAGGATAAACTTCATTTCTCCTATCATGCTCATTTCAAACTCATTCTTCATCTCTTTAGAAAACTTATCACTTGCTTCATCATTACCTCCAAAAATGATGTCATCAACAAATATTACAATAATCAGCAAACCATTTTCAACTTCTTTCAAATACAAGTTACTGTCTTGTGAGGCCTCGCCCTGACCCATCGTAGCATATAGATACATTATTTTTTTAATACTCATGACTTGAGATGTTGAGACATTATCTGATGCTTTGAACATAGTATATTATTTTATGTTGTGTGATGTTACTTTCAAATATTTGATGTTTGTCATTTAATGTTTTATGTGTATTTATGTTGATGAAATAAGTAAATGTAGGATTAACACTTTGATTAAGAGATTTTAATGGTTAAGAATTTAGTAGGATGAGAGAAACCCTAACTGATTTATAGATGTATGTTTATGTGATTTCCTGATACGTATATACATATGTGCATGTGATTTTATAGGACTACTGATGTGTGCAATGAGTGTGCAAGATATTTTAGCCGAGAAACCTGACAGAGGAATGGAACTGATCCCTATGTGCCATTTGTGGAAACCTTGTTGTTCATAACTTAATTTTATTTTGAGATGTATAAATGTATCTTTCCATGATCAGTAAATGTTATGTTTCGTAATTGTGTTCTTTAGTGTTGCTTGACACTCATGAATTTGCATATGCATTCCAGCATGCTAGTTAGGGTTAACTATGTAACCTTTGGGCCTAAGTTGGATTAAGTTAGTCTTAGTTTTTGCTAATTTGTTTCTTAATCGAGTTTAGTCACCCCTAATCTAGATTAGTGCTTAATCTACATTTTAGAGTTGTTAGATGGTCTTAATTATTCTTAGCTTTTGTTTGTTTCCAAATCAATTCCTAAGGCTTTAAAACATGAAATCTTTATCCCCAAGGGGTATGGGTATGGGTTGGGGGTATTTTCCACCCCCTAAGCCCCTTTTATTGACTTTTGAGGTCACTCAAAAAGTCTATTTTTGCCTTTGTGCGAAAATTGAAAGTGGTTACCATGAGTTGCATGACCTCAAGTCCACTTAGTGGTTAACCTTAGGATTGGTTGAGTTAGAAAATTCTAGATTTGTAGGTGAGTGGGTGAAGTTATTGCCCTTTTTGGTGGTTGAATTTGGATCTTATTTAGAGGCCCTTCTTGGAGTAGTTTTGGTTGTTACCCAATCTCTACTTTTAGAGAGGAGTCTTGGAAGATTGAAGGCAAGGAAGGAAAAGCTCTTCTCAATTTGATCATTTACCATAACCCCTTTATGAAGGTAGGAGTTCTTCATCTCCCTTGTTCAGATTCTTCATGCTTGTTTCATGCTTATGCTATTGTGTTGTTATTTGGATGCTTGTATGTATGTTGGGTATATTGGGAAAGATTTTAACCATGTTTCTTGAATGCTTTTCTTTCATGTTCTTGTTTGAATTTTGAAGTTTTCTTGTATGGGTATTTTGGCATTACTCACCCTTGGAGAGGGAAAAAGTGGCCAATTTTGGGAAAGGTCCTTTTTAGTTGGACTCCAATAGTGTAGAGACTCTTCTCAGGATGAGAAGAGGGAGAGAGGGTAGGGTGTTATGGGCCCCTACCTGTCAGCACAAACCACGTATGAGTTTTGGCATGAAAGAATGGAAGATCGAAAGTTCTTGAGTTATATCCCCAATTGGGCACCTGGTTTGGTGTTGTGTTTGACATCTCCTTTTGGAAAAATCCACCTTTCCCTAGTTTTGATTCATTGTGAATCCTGTGGTGAAAACCTAGTATGAATATGCATGTTTGATTTTATCTCTTGGTCATGCTTGTTTGACACCTGATCAGATTCTATTCCCTTCATGATTTTAGAAATGTATTGCAGAAAATGATATGGATCCCTTCATAAGGGACATGAAGGAAATTATTGGATTGTTGAAAATTCGGGTTTGGAATCCTATGAAAATTGTATTTTGGAATCCTATGAAAATTGTATTTAATAACTTTGTTGTAATGGAAACGACGCTGGGTTTTTTTCCTGGTTCTTTCCTGGCTGAGCCTTTGAATTAGGTTGCCAATAAAATAGTGATTGAATATTATGGTTCTCATGAGTTTTCTTTGTAATTTTTGGTTATATGGATGTATATCAAAAAATAAGATGCCATGATGATGTTCAATTAGGAAAAATTCAAGTTTCATATATGATGAGACGAAAATATGTGATGAACGTAGATTCATTTTCGTGATTATTGAAATCAAAAATAAATCTTGCAATATTTTTTAAAGAAGTTATAAAATTCTTGGCTTAACTATATTTTAGCAAAATTCAATAGCATTGAAGAAATATATATATATATATATATATATACCCTCCTTTGAATAATAGATTAAATTGGTATTCATACTTAGACAAATATTTATCTTTTTCTTTTGTTCTTGAAATTTTCAACACTTAGAAAAATTAAGGCTTAAAAAAAAAACCTCTCTATAAGGCAATTTAGTCCTCTATATTTTGTACGAGGAAAATAAATCCATGCTTTTGAAGATAGAGAACCTATAAAGATTCTTTTAATTGTCCTTTGATTAAAATAAATAAAAAAAAAATAAAAAAAAAAGAAATTTCGAATAAATCAATTCAAAAAATATATATCCTATCTCCATCTATAAAACTTTAGTAATAACTATCCTAAAATATCCTAAACCCAACAATAAACTTTTTTAATAACTACCCTATCCTACCTCCCCATTTGGCACAGTGTTTTTTGACTAGAGGAATGTATTTAAAGGGATTGGGGTTGCTTCCCCACATACTCCCATGTACTTGTACTGGCGTGTCAAGGAGATGATGTCATCCTGCCATGTCTTTCACTCTGGTCAATGCATGTGTTTGAGGCAAGTGGTTGTTTAAAATTTGCACTAAGTCAAACCTTCACATTCACCTTTTACCATGGAAGGAGGCACTATTTTTATGACTTGTCCTTGTACTGCCCATGTACTATTGGATACAATTGGTTAATTAAGTGTTATCTTTGATGTTACACAAATGTCATATCAGTCATCAGACAGAGTCTACCGAGCTCAGAAGGTAAGCATAGTAGTTTACAGAGTCTATCGAGCGTTGCTGTATATTACACTATAAAGATAGCTTCTACTGAACTAACTTGGTTAACGAAGGAAGTTCAGTACTTACCGAGCTCACTCGATGATTGAAGGAAACTGTGACAGAGTATTTACCGAGCTGGGAAGGTAAGCGAAGAAAAGTTAGTGTTTACCGAGCTGGGAAGGTAAGTGAAGGAAAGTCAGTGTTTACCAAGTTCACTCGGTGTCCAAAGGATTTTTGCACAATTCGCAGTACTTACCAAGCCTCACTTGGTTAACACTAAAGATCATTATGGTACAGTGTTTACCGAGCCGGGTTGGTTAGCGAAGGATTTTTGAAAAGTATGGAATTAAGGCTAAAATTGATTTATGTGATGAATGTAGCCGACTCATGGTATAATTATTAGTAATTTTAACTTGTATTTAAGGTCGACTTGATAATCAGAAAGGTATATATGAAGGATCAAGTTGTGAATTCAAGTGCGTATGTGTGGATAAAGATGTATGTGCGAATTGTGAAGGTGCAAGTGAATTTTTTGAAGGATCATTTATCCTTGTAGAGCTAAAAAGCTTTTATGTGATTAGAGAGGATCTAGTGAAGCAGAACAAAGATCTGTATCGGCAAAGATAAGTTGCATTATATTCAAAGCATTCATTGTTACTTTCTAGCAATTGTAGCCGTGATTTCAAATCTCTTAATAGAGTGGGTTTAATAGCCTTATTGTAAATCCTCTAACAAGGTAACAGTTCAGTTGAATTGTTCTAAAGACCTCTAGCAAGGCCACTCCTAACAGGGTGATTAAATCCTCTAACAAGGTCACACCTAACAATGTGTTTTGTAACCTTTAACAGGGTTGGCTCCTAACAGGGCTCACTTCAGAAGAGTGAAAAATAGTAACTAGTTACATTGGTGGTTTTTCCCATATTGGGTTTCCACGTTAAATCTGGTGTCTCTAGTGTTCATGATTGCTGAATTTTTTTGGTTATCAGTTCTTAATAATTATTAGTATTTGCTGCATTATCAAGTTTCAGTAATCTGTAACTAAGATCAAGATTTTAGACATCTAAGGGACTGTGAAATGTTTTTGTGGTAACTGATTCACCCCCTCCCCCTCTCAGTTACTCCATTCTCATTTCAAACATGTACCTTGGCCAAGTCTGCTTGGGCTGCATTTTGCAGACCTTGGATTGTGTGGGGATTTGCTTAAGAAGGTGCCACCATCATTGGGTCAGTTTTGTTAGCATTTAATGCTCTTGGGTAAAGTGCCCCTTGCTTGACAAAGCACATGGGTTTGGAATAAGCGCTTGGGAATGTGTTGAGGTGTTGGGTTGGGGTAGTTTAGGTTTGTCTTAGCATAGTTTGTTTTATTTTATTTATTTAAGTTTAGTATTATGTTAAATTTTAATTTAGTTTGGTTTAGTTTAGTAAGATTTAGTTTGATGTAATTTAGATTAGTATTAGTTAAGTTATTTATTAATTATTATGTTTTTTCTTATTCATATATGTTAGCTATTAGTATCTTTGTTTATTTATTATCTTGTTTAGTTTGCTAATATATGTTTTAAGTTTTAGTTGTAGTTTTAATTATGGATTAGTTTTAATTTATTGGTAACTTAAACAATATGATTAGGGTTTTGATATATTTTTAGTATAGTGTTATAATTATGTTAGTTTAACCTTAATTTAAATCAGTCTATTTTGTTAGTATTTAAATTTTAGATAAGAATTATTTTTAGATAATATTTAAATTAAGTTAGTAGAATTTAAGAATAGTTTAAAATCTTATTAGTATTATTATGTAGTTAATTTAGATGTTTGTAACTATTAAGTTTAACATGTTTTATTAATATAAAGTTTCCTTTAAAAGTTAATAAAGTTTAAATTATTATTTGGTATTAATGGAAAGTGTATAGATTGTAAATTTATTTGGAAATTAGTAGAAATTTTATGAATATTTATAAAGTGATAGTAAAATAGCAAGTGTCTTGGTTATTATGTTAGTAAATGTTAGATTATTAAATAATGTTAATTAGTTTTGCTTTATTCATTTAGTCAAGTGTTAAATGGTCTTCAATAATTTTAAATACAATGTGGTATAAGAAATAAATTAACAAAACAAGTATCGTTATTAAATTAATAACGAGAGTTCGAATTTAATGAATTATTCCTCCTCAAGATTTTAAACTTAAGATGAAATGTAGAGAACCTATACGTTAACTGTGGACACAGACATATCAACTTAGTGAATTTTAATTATTAAATTAAAAAAAATAAAAAATCCAGTGTGTTTTTGCCCTTGCATTTTTGGGCATGACATGTCTACCGTACCTTTAGCAAATCCAAAATTTAGCAAATAACTGTCCAACCTTGCATACCAAGTTTTAGGTGCTTGCTTTAGACCATATAAAGCTTTCTTTAGTCTACATACCACATCTTTGTCTTCTGATAAAGGAACACCTTTAGACTGCTCAATATATACTTCTTCTTCAAGTTCTCCATTTAGAAAGGCTCATTTAACATCCATCTGATAAATCTTGAACTTTTTATTCTCTGTATAAGCTAGGAACATCCTTACTTCTTCCATTCTAGCTATAGGTGCATATTTCTTGTCATAGTCTATGCCTTCTTGTTGTGAATATCCTTTGCATACAAGTCTAGCCTTATTTTTCACTACTTCACCTTACTCATTCATCTTATTTCTGAATACCCATTTGGTTCCTATCACATTCTTGTTTTTAGGTCTAGTAACTAACTCCCATGTATCATTATTCACAATCTGGTCTAATTTTTCCTTCATCACTTGAATCCAATGAGCATCTTTACATTTATCATCTACACTCGTGGGCTCAACTTGTGATATCAAACATATGTCTTCATTTACTCTATTCCTTGCTATTACACCTTTGTATTTGCTTCCAATTATCTACTTAAGAGGGTGATTATTTGTTAAATTCCTATTAGAGGTAGGAGTTGACATCTCAACTCTTATCTCTTCTCTACGTTTAGATATTTACTCCCCTCTTTGCTCAACGGTTAAAACATAATTCTGCAAATCATTGTTACTCTCAAATAAAACTTCAACATTCTTTCTAACAATTCCAAAATTATCTTCTTCTTCATCTAAATTATAATCTACCATCTTTTCCTTAGTTCCAAACTTTTCATCAATCCTTACATTTGCACATTCAACTATTATCTTATCTCTATAGTTAAAACATCTATATGCCTTTCTTTTCAATGAGTAACCAATAAATATATCTTCATCACATCCATATGATACAATTTAAACTTCTTATTTGCTACATAAGATATGAACATTCTACCTATTTCTATTCTGGAAACATGGGTAAAACTCTCTTCATAATCCACACCTTTTTGCTATGAATACTTTATATATTGGTCTAGCTTTTTTTCTCAGAACTTCACCTTGTTCATTAATCTTGTTTTTGAATAGCCATTTTGTTCTTATAAAATTCTTGTCTTTAGGGCTAGGAACCAATTCCCATGCATCATTATTTATAATCTGATCTAGTTCTTCCTTCATTGCTTGAATCCAATGATCATCTCTTCATGCCTCATCTTCACTCTTTGGTTCTAATTGAGAAATTAAGCATAGTTCCTCATGTACTCTATTTCTTGTCTTCGCTCATTTGTCCTTGCTTCCAATTATCTATTCAATAGTATGTTTCTTTGCCAAATTATTTTTTGGTGTAGGAGTTGCTACCTCAACTCTTATTTCTTCTCTCATCTCTTGTCTATGTTCCTCTCTTTGTTCAACAATTTGAACATCATTTTGCAAATAATTGTTAGTCTTAAGGAAAACCTCAAAATTTTCTCTAACAGACTTAGGATTATCTTCCTCTTCATCAGAAATATAACACAAAATTCTCTTTTAACTCCAAACTTTTCATCCACTTTCAGATTTGCACATTCAATAATTGTCTTGGTTCTCTAGTTAAAACATCTATATGCTTTACTTTTCAATGATTAACCAAGGAACATACCTTCATCACTTCTTGAATCAAACTTACCAATGTCATCATCCCTCATTATGTAACACTTGCTTCCAAAATTTTTGAAGTACTTCACTGAGGGTGTGTGACCAAACCATAATTCATAAGGAGTCTTTTTTGTACCTATTTTGATCTGTACTTTATTCATGGTATATACTATTGTATTGACTTGTTTTTATTGTTTGGGCAGAGGCATAGGAAAATCAACACACAAAAAATACAATGTGTTGTAGCACAATAAAAATATATTGTATTCCATTCACTATGATTTTAAATGAATACATAGTACCTTTTTATAGGCAAGTGTACAATATTCTAGAGAAATTTAGTATTAGAAAATAAGACAAATTATCTATAAACTTTTGGAAAATACTACAACTGACTCAAACTTCTGGAAATTCTTTAGCCAACACAACCTAAACCTAAACCTTGAAATGTATCTAATGGCAGATGATTAATTCTAAGTAGAAATTACTATTTCTAACACTCCCCCCTAATTTCTACTATCTATATCATGAATATTTGCAATTCCCAATGCTTCTCTCAAAATCTCAAATTGTTCCTATGCTAAAGCCTTGGTGAAGATATCTAAAATTTGCTCCTCTAATATGAAATGTTGTAGATTAATTTCTCTATTATTAACCAGCTCTCTAATGAAGTAATACCTTGTGTTAATGTGCTTTGTCCTCTTGTGAAACACATGGTTCTTTTAAAGTGCAATAGTAGACTTGTTATCATAATAGATTGTAGTAGGTCCATCTTGAGCTTGCATTAAGTCTTTCAAAATCCTTTGCATCCATATTGCTTGACATACTATTGTTGTTCCTATTACATACTCCACTTCAACTAATGAGAGAGTTACTATAGGTTGTTTCTTTGATGCCCAGGCTACAACACCTATCCCAAGATGAAATGCATATCCAGATGTGCTCCTTCTATCCTCAGTATTCTTTGAAAAATCATTATCTGTATATCCAACTAATTGAAAATTATCTAACGTAGATTACAAAATGCCATGATTCATAGTTCCTGCAATATATCTCAGAATTCTTTTTCCTGCCTGACAATGTGAGTTCTTAGGTGATTCCATGAATCTAGAGATTAAACTCACTCCATACATAATATCTAGTCTAGTATTAGTGAGATACATCAAACTACCAACCAATCTTTTGCATATAGTTGAGTCAAAACCTTTCTCAGTATCTTCTCTATTTACTTTGGTGCCTACTACCAAAGGTGTAGAAACTAGTCTGCAATTTATCAATCTAAATATTTTCAAAATATCTTTTGCATATTTACTTTGGCAAATGAAAATTCCTTTATCATTTTGAGTAATTTCAATGCCAAAAAAATAGTTCATCAATCCTAGATCTATCATTTCAAATTCCCTTTTCATTGTCGATTTAGACATATCAATAGATAAATTTCCTATGAAGATCAAATCATCAAAATATAAAAAAATAATTAAAATCTAACCTTGTTCATTGATCTTGGTATATAATGTAGGTTCACTGGTGCTTCTCTTGAATCCATTCTCCATCATGCATGAATCTATCCTATTGTACCAGGCTCTTGGAGCTTGCTTCAATCCATATAGTGCCTTCTTCAACTTATAAAATTTGTCTTCATATCCTCTTATTTCATATTTTGGTGGTTGTTGCACATGTACTTCTTCTTCCAAATATCCATTCCAAAATGATGATTTGACATCCATTTGGTGAACCATCCATTTGTTTTGAGCTACAATAGCTAATACTATTCTAATAGTATCAAGTCTTGCTATAAGTGCAAATGTCTCATTATAGTCAACCCCATATTCTTGTGAAAATCCATTAGCAACTAACCTTGCCTTATATTTGTCTACATATCCATTAGCTTTAAACTTAGTCTTATAAACCCATTTTACACCAATGCAATCTTTGTTCATAGGCAAATCAACTAATTCCCAGGTATCATTTCTCTCAATAGATTCTATTTCATCATTCATTGCATTAATCCAATGCCTTTCCTTAATTGCATCTTCAAAATATATAGGATCTTGAGAAAATAAAGAAATTTTTTATTGCAAATCTATTTTACTTCCTTGATCATAATTCTCACTCAAGCTTCTAGTTTTCTTACTTGTAATCCTTGATCTAAATTGTGCAAGTATAGGGTTTGAATGCTTACTTGTGAATTCAAAGATTCTCCATGTTCAACTTCATTTTCTAAGTGATCTCCTTGTGGAATTCATGGTGGCATTCGTTCTTGGCCACTTGGTTGATCATCTTGATCTTCATGATCCTTTTTATCCTTCTCACCATATGGTATTGTTGTAGCATTGGTAACTATTTTATCTATATTTCCATCCCAAGATTCATCCTCTTTAAATACAACATCCCTAATCACAATGAGTCTTTTGGTGATAGGATTAAATAATCTATATGCCTTAGATTTATCATCATAGCCAACAAAAATGCATTTCTCACTCTTATCATCTAACTTACTTCTAGTTTCTTTAGGAACATGTGTATATGCAATACAACCAATTACTTTGAGATGAGAAACACTATGAATCTTACCACTCCATGCTTGTTGTGGAATCATGCCCCTCACAATATTTGTTGGACTCCTATTCAAAATATAAAAAGAACAAGAAACTGCCTCAACCCAATACTCATTAGGAAGATTCTTACCTTTACACATGCTCCTTGCCATCTCCATTGTTTTCCTTTTCTTTCTCTCTGTAACACCATTTTTCTACGGTTTGTAACTGGTAGTAAATTAATTTTTGATTCCATGATCCCTACAATAATCTAAAAACTCATTTAACTTATACTCTCCTCCTCTATTAGATCTCAATACCTTGATAGGTAAACCACTTTATTTCTCAACAAAAGCTTTGAATTCTTTAAATTTGCCAAAAGTTTTAGATTTTTATTTAAGAAAGTAAACCCATGTCTTTTTACTAAAGTCATCAATAAATGTTAGGAAATAAATTCTCCCCCCCTAATGATAGCGTCTTCATTGGATCACATATATCTGAATGCACAATTTCTAAAGGTACCCTTGCTCTATATGACATCCCTTTTGGAAAACTCCCTCTATGATGTTTGGCCAAAATACAACTTTTACATGGACTTAATGATGATTCAATTGGGGGTAAGCCTCTTACCATTTCCTTTCTTTGCAATAATGATAATCCTTTGAAATTTAGATGTCCATACCTCAAGTGCCATATCCATGCATGATCTTGACTTGTTGTCTTGAAACTTGCTATAATTTCATCAACCATATTTCTCTTCATTTGAAGTGGAAACATTTTGTTATTTTTCATTTCTATCCTTGCAATCACCAAGTTACTAAGAGGCATATCAGTTATAGTGCAGACATTTTTCTCAAAAATAACTCTATAACCTTTTTGACTAAGTTGCCCCATGCTTATAAGATTATGTTTCAAACTAGGTACAAAGTAAACATCAGAAATAAATTTCTTACCATATTTTGTTATGACATTGATTGTACCTTTTCCACTTACTTCCACTATCTCATTGTTTCCCAACTTCACTTCTGATTTAATTGATCTATCCAAGCTTTCAAGATAATCTTTGTTTCCTAACATATGATTGCTGCAACCACTATCTAGAAACCAAAAATCATTTGAACTCTATTGTGCTATATTGCAAGTAATGAACAATGTCTCAGAACTACTCTCATAAAAATTTTCATTTTGCTTACTCATATCAGCTTGCTTCTTTTTACACTCATTTGCAAAATGTCCAAACTTCTTGTAGTAATAACATTAAACATTTGTTTTATCATACCTCTATGATGTGTGGTTGTTATTGCATCCCTTGGATTTGAAGTATTGATTTCTTCTTCCTCTTGGATCTAAACTCTTTGCTTCTTCCTTTTGAAAATTATATCTACCTCTTCCTCTTCCTCTAAATCTATAATTTCCTCTTCCTCTACCTCTAACAAATGTTATTTGTGTTTTGAATGCATTCTCCAATGAATTACCATTACACTTGTTCAATCTATCTTCATGATTATACAAGGATCCAAACACCTCATCTATGGGTAATGTTGTTAAATCCTTAGATTCTTCAATTGAAACCACAATATTATCAAATTTAGGAGCAAACTTCTTAAGATATTTTCTACAACTTTTTGATCAGTAAGCTCATCACCATTCATCCTTACTTGATTAACCACATTCATAACATGATTTGAAAATTGCTCTACAGAGTCAGAATCCTTCATTTTTAAATTCTCAAATTCTCTTCTAAGTGCTTGCAATTTAACAATCTTTACCTTACTTTTACGTTGATATGTGTACACTCAAAAGTGTCCCACTCTAAACCCTTCTATCCAAAGAATTCCATGAGTTCAGAATGCTTGGATGCCAGCTTAGAGCTCCCTATCCACAGAGTGCAAGAGAGTGTATTTCAAGTTCAAGGGCTCTTAGATGAGCCTTAGAGATACTCTTCTTGCTAGTAAACCATGCAATGAGAGGTTCCAAAGACAAGATGCAAGAATGCAAATGTCCCAAGGAGTTCCTCAAGAATGCAATGCAATGAAGATTAAGCTAGAATGAGATGCAAAGTGGAGCTATGATAAAACATGTATGAGAGTGTTACAATCCAACTATTAGACTATATGATTTAAGCTAAATGTGAAAATGAAAGCTAAGCTAAGCTAGAATGCCATAGATGAGAGAATATAGACAAGAAAGAGAAGTTCTCCACAAAGCTCCAAAGAAACCTATTAGAAAACTTGCATCATAACAATATTCAAATGAGGATGGATCCTTTGAGGGGGAAACCTCTCTCCCTTTTAAAGTCATACGGACGGTAGAGATGAAGATGAAGATGGTGGATGATTAACGGTGGAATTCGAAAAGAGGAGTGATCCATGTGCACACACAAGTCAACCAATAGAATATAAGTTGACTTGTCACATAAGACAAAAGTCTCACAAGCCTTTTCTTTTAATTGTAAAATAGAAAAAAGGACTTTATGTGTGCACTTTAAGTGGGTTAGAAGAATGGGGTGTTTTATTTAATTAAAAGGGGACATGTTCTTTTAATCAAATAATGAACTTAGGATAACATAGTCAAACTATAGGTTATAATCAAATAAATTGATTATTAGCAATTTGGCTTAGGTAAGTGATTAAATTAATTTAGCCAAAATGTTAAAAAGGGGGCTAATAGTCTAGATGACCATTTTTAGGTGATTACAATATGTAGTCTAAAGAATGTCTTAAGCTTGCTTGGCTATAACAACTAGCTTAATTTTTTGAAGAACCAAGTCATCCAGAGCTTGTCCAATAATCTGCAAAGCTTTTCTACTCTTTTGCCTATTTTCATCAAGCTTTTTCTTTTGATTAGCATTTAAAGTAGACTCATCTATAGGTTCAAAATAATCATTCAAGATTATATCTAATAACTCATAGGAATCAAATATAAGATTCATTCTAAAATCCTAATCATCATAATTCTTTCTAGAAAAAATTGGAATTGAAGCCTAAAAACTCCTTGAAGCCATGCCTGATAAAAAATCATAAACAAAATTCATAGACATAATAAACCCTAAATAGGGCAATAAGAAACTTACAAATCTCACAATAGAATTCTATCCCATTCCTCTACTATAATCCTCCTTATGCAAAATTCTTCAAAATCCTCTTCTTAACCTTACTCTGATACCAATTCGTTGGTTGGGTAGAGGCACAAGAAAATCAAAACACAAAAAAAATAATGTGCTACAACACAATACAAATATATTATATTCCATTCACCATGATTTCAAATGAATACATAGTGCTTTTTTATAGGCAAGTGTACAATATTCTAGAGAAATCTAGCATTAGTCGACAATACAAAATATCTTCAAAATTATGGAAAATACTATAGCCGACTCAAACTTCTAAAAAATTCTTCAACCGACACAACCTAAACCTAACCTAATATTAGAAACATCTAATGATGGATGATTAATTCTAAGTAAAAATTATTATTTCTAATAGTTTTCTCCAAAATTTCCTGGATACATTATTTTCAAACAACATTTCTCTTGCTACCTTTGATATAGACTTGCTTGTTCTCTCTGCAATCCCATTTTTCTTAGGGATAATAGTTTGTTGTGGCATAGAAGGTTCTATCTTATAAACTTTGATATTATTGTAAAGGTTAGCAGTACATTTGTGATTAGAGATTTACCTAAGATTATGAAGCCTACTAATGTCATTTGCAAGGAATTTATTATGGCTAAGAAGAAGAAAGTTTCATTTCCTAGCAAGAAATTTGTTACCACAATGAAGTTGGAGATCATTAATACATATTTAAGTGGTCCTACTAGAATAAGAGAATTTTATGGTGAAATGTACTTTATGGTCTTTGTTAATAATTTTAGTAGAATGATGTGGGTAGAATTTCTTAAAGAAAAGTCTAAGGCATTGAAATAGTTCAAGATATTTAAGAATAGAGTTGAAAATGAATATGGTGTAAAGATAAAATGTTTGAGATTAGATAGAGGTGGAAAGTTTTCTTCTAGAGAATTTTCTTTTCTTCACAAAACATGTTTAACTCTCTAGAAGAAAACTTTCCACCTCTATCTAATCTCAAACATTTTATCTTTACACCATATTCATTTTCAACTCTATTCTTAAATATCTTGAACTATTTCAATGCCTTAGACTTTTCTTTAAGAAATTCTACCCACATCATTCTACTAAAATTATTAACAAAGACCATAAAGTACATTTCACCATAAAATTCTCTTATTCTAGTAGGACCACTTAAATATGTATGAATGATCTCCAACTTCATTGTGGTAACAAATTTCTTGCTAGGAAATGAAACTTTCTTCTTCTTAGCCATAATAAATTCCTTGCAAATGACATTAGTAGGCTTCATAATCTTAGGTAAATCTCTAATCACAAATGTATTGCTAACCTTTACAATATTATCAAAGTTTATAAGATAGAACCTTCTATGCCACAACAAACTATTATCCACTTTCTCAACTAAACAAGTCATCTTAGTAGGATTCAATTGAAACACATTACCTATGGATCTTGTTTTGGTTCCAATCAATCTACCATCTTTGTCTTTGATAATGCACATTTTCTCTATAAACTACAAATGATAGCCTTTATCCACCAACTTTCCAACACTCAATAGGTTATGGTATAATGCATTAACAATGTAAATATCATCAATGTTAGTTTTTCCATCAAGAGTAATCGATACCATCCTTGTGATGTGAAAAGCTACATTATTACCAACTCTAACAATTCCTCAATCATGATTTCTAAACTTAACAAACTTGTTCATGTCACCAATCATGTGATGTGCACACCCACTATCTATGATCTAATCATACTTTTTTTCAACTTGCGAAACTAGAGTCTTTTCTTCTTGTTAGTGAATAGACTATCTTTTCCTACTAAACAATAATTCAATCTATGCCCAAGGCTTGGAAAATTTGATAAAGTTCATAATAGTTGGGTAAATATGGTGTTATTCATTTCTCGCTGAATTTTATAGGTACAACTCCCTTTACAAAAGATTTATCAATAAGTTCAAAAGATCAAAACTAACTAAATGTACACTTTTGCTAGAAAGTGCGTAAGGAACACTCATGTACTCTTGGGTACTTAGGTAATAATTTACATATTCGAAGATTCAAAGAATGAAAACCTCATAGTCTTTCCACCAACAGGTAAGATTTAACTAGGAATTTAAAAGTTACAACAACTCAAACTAATTTTAGAGAAATCTAAATGGAAATGAACAATAAAGAAATAGCAGTAGATGCCATACAGAACTAATCATCATAGCCCATAAAGTAACCATGATTGAATTGCCTCAAACACCAAGTTTTAGAGCACAACAAAAATGTGATATATATATATATATATATATATATATATTCTATTTGTCTATCACTATTTCTATCTAATTAACTTAAAATAGTACTAACTTTATCAAAATGTATTTTTTTGCCTTTTAATGATCTAACCCCTAACTAGTTAAATGCTCCAACATTTATAATTTTTACATACCTGAAAAGGCCTCCATTAAAGCCCATCCTTTCAGTTAAAAATAGTTATGAGCAACAAAAACAATTTTTTTTGAAACAATTTTAAAAATAAATAGAAAGTAACTAACATAACTAAACTTCATCACTTTCTCTCTATCAGCCATGGTTTGTGTTGGCTTGATTTTTCACCATTCAATTTTTTTGCATATTACAGTGAAAATTTAGTTTCTTATTCAAAATTAGGGTTGTGTTTCAAGATTTGTTTGCCATAAGTCAAAAACCCTTAATTTTATGTTACCCTAATATTGTTTGTGCTCCATGTTTCCAAGGGTAGGGTTTTCATTTGTTTGAATTCAAATATGCACGGGAAGTTTTAGTCCTTTTAAAATATTTTATTTCAAATTTTCTGTGTATATCTTGTAAATTTCCTTTCCTGACCATTTTTCTTTGGTCACCTTTATCCTAACCATTGTTATTTTATTTAGTGTTTCACAAAACATCTTAACTATGATGGTTTGTTTTGGGCTAGCCGTTGATCTCAAGATGGATCTAATCAACTTCTAAAGAATGCGGGCAAGAACCTTTGTGCCACGTAGCACTTGGTGACAGTGGATTTATAGTGCATTGCAAAAGCCATGGTTTGTCAGATTTGTCGGAACCTACTTGCAGAGTTGTCAGTATTTTCAATGCACATTCTAAAATTCCTACGATGTCATTGGTTGGTCTTTTAATGAGGGTGTTACTTTATGTTCAATCTTGATATACCATTAATCTTGTTAAGATCAAAGGCCAACACTTGCCCACATTAATAAAATGCACAAGAGTAATACAAAGCAGGGAAGCACCGATGTGATGCATGGCCCAATGTGACATCATGGACCCACCTTTTTCAGAGGGTAGTACTAACGTTTCTTTCGTGGCAGTTGTCAGGTGATTTGGATTAAAAAGGCAGTGTCTCATTGGTCAGTTCAGTTGATTAGATGTTATAAGGATGCAAATTTTTTTGATTATTAATCTTGCCAAGATCAAGGGTTGGTGTTTACCTGCTTTATGAAGTTGCATGACATTTACATAATGTGAGCAAGCTCTAATGAGGCACATAGCACATAGTGATGTCATGGATGCACTTTGTTAGAATGAAGTATTGAATTTTTCTCGTGGCAACTATCAGATGAGCTAGAGAAAAAAGAATGCATTCCATTGGTCAATATTGTTGACTGGATCCTAATGGGAAAATATTTTGATTCATTGTTGATCTTGGTAAGATCGACAGATAGTGCTTCCCTGCATTATGAACATGCAAAAATTTTAAATAATGCAGACAAGTGCCAATGTGCCGCATGACACAGTGGGACCAAGCTCTGAGAAGGCTACTGAGTCATGCCAGATTGTAAAACTTTGATGAATTGAAGCACGTTCATTGGTGGAACATGACGTGTATATGCCAAGTCAAAAATGATGATGTCATGGGCACGAACATTCTAAGAGTTAATATTGCAGATTGTACCTTGTTAGAACTTTTTCAAAGCTGTTAGTATAGTTAAAGCATGTGGAACTTTCTAGAAATATCATTCATCAAATCATACAATTGGGTCACTTTTGGGCATCACATCTATATGCCGTTGATCTTTGGAAGATTGACGATGGGTATATTCCTGCTTCATGAAGGTGCAAATTTTTTAGCTAAAGCAAGAAAGCACCCTAGTGACACCTGTCCATAATGATGTCATAGAGGATATTCATGTAGTTCAAAGGGCATGAGTTATGTACATCATTGATCTTCAAAAGATCAACGAGTGGCGTATGACCGCAATATGAAATTGTACAAGATTTAAATAATGTGGGGAAGCACCTTGTGGACACGTGTGCATGATGATATTAGCAATACAAGATAAACCAGTACTACTAATGATTATTCTCCCTCCATATCATAGGTGTCAAAATTCCATAAGCTTTTTGGGTTGACATGGTTTCCAATAACATCACTTGGCTCCATCGTTGATCTTGACTTAATCAACGAATAGTGCTTTCCCACTTGGTGAAGTTACATGATGGATAAATAAAGCAAGTAAGCACCTTATTGACATGTGTCCTCACTAATGTCATTGTTTTTATCTCATATTATCAAAAGGGTTTAAGTTATTCCGTCGTTGATCTTTCAAAGATAGATGGCTAGCGCTTGCTCACATTTTGAAAGTGCTCACTGGTTATGTAAAGCGGGAAGCACCAAGCTGCCACATGGTAGTGGGCCCAGTCCTTGATGACATGATGTAGAGGTGGTGATGGCATGGTTAGAAAGGAAGGTTTTCTAGAAAAGTTAAGGATGTTTCCAAGAAATTAAAGGATTTTGGTGGTCGCCATGTCACCACCGAAAAATGGGATGGTCTCACCGATAGTGACATGGCGACCTCTAATCTGGCCCAAAAAATTGAAAATCTAGTGAGGAGTTGAGAAAGATATGTGGGGCCCAACAAATCAGAGATGGACATGTGGCATTTACAGATTGGAGGGAGAGTGAAAAAGTAATTAAAGATGAAAATATCAAAGGATTCAATGCATGATTTTCAAATGGTTTAAAGATTTAAATGTTTCTATATAGTTTTGACTATATAATCATTTAAATTTTTATCTTATACTCTTTCATGGTTAGGGAAGAAAAATTTCAAATCAGTCTTAGGGGCATGGTTTCAATGCAAAATATGTAGTGTAGCATACCGTTGGAACTGGGAGGAGATAAGCTATCCATTTTTGTAGCTAGTTTTAACACAGATGGTCACTGGTGTGTGCTACAGGGCATTTTGTGTTTTTAGTGGTATGCTTAGTTCCAGGCAATGATTTCATCAATGCAATTATAGAATTTAGTTGGGATGCATTTGATATGCTTTTTTGGCTTAGTTTGTTCAAAATTTGATGCATAATGATGTATTTTACTTCAAGTATTTCACAATTTGCTTTCTTTTTGATGGAACTTCTTAGAATTTTTTTCTTTTGCAATTAGTTATGATTTCCATACAAATATCTAAAATATTTCATGCTTCTGGGGAGGCCAAATGATGAGGATTTGATATGCAGTTGCATAGAGAGATTAGAGAGATTCTTTTAACTTCTTGAGGAGGTTTTTCAAGTGGACAACTGTCAGACATAGAGTAGATCCAAGAATTCCTTCCTCTATATATTTATCTTTCTTTCTTCATTGTAGGGGTTCCAGTATTGGAGAAGTTTCTCACTACTATGATACCAGGGTTGGCAATTTTCTCTAGGGAAATCAGCAGGTGATGCAGAGTGCAACAATGGAAGGTTTGATCCAAGTGCAAATACCTCCAAATCACCAAGTCTTCAATAAAGACTTCAAAATGCTTCAGTCACCTTTTACTAATTGTTCCACACCTTAATCAAACCTAAGGACAACAATCTAATCTCCCAAATGCACTTTTACAACTTCAAGGCAAGTTTCACTAACTTGTTCCCAAACAGGGCTACAAGGGCTAAAAATTGAAAAATTGTTGTATCTACCACAACCACACCAATAATACCTAATCAAAGGATGGATTTAAGAAGTGTTTAATGAACCAAACAAAATTTCCCAAGACCAACTCTTGATCTACTCCAGCACTCCACTAATCTGCCTAGGTACACAGACCTAATAGGGCCCCTATAGGCTTGGTTTTCAAAGAAAGATCAATGAAATGGGTGCATAGACAAGAAAAAAGTCTTTAAGACTCTGAGGGAGGTTTAACACACTACAAATCCATCTTTTTTTTATTACTTTCCTATAATATCCCTTTAATTAACCAAATTGTAAATTATTTTAATGGTTAATATTAATATATGTTTTATTCACAAATGTTGAGCATTCACATTTAATAATGAGAATGTAAATTTAATAGATTATAAACATAATAAGAATATAATTAATTATTATATTACAAATGTTACAATGCAAATGTTGTTACCAATAAAAATATAAATATCGAAATGTTATATTATATTACATTACAAATAAATATAATATAACTCTTGTTATAAAAAGACAATTAATAAGAAGACAACTATAGTCATGTCGTTTCTGCCATATGAGAAACCCTATTTAATTAGGGTTAGGTAAAAAAGGAAGAGGGAAAAAAAGAGATTGGGAACTAAAGGACAACATAAAAGAAAAAGTTTGGAAAATAAAAGAAATATTAACCCATCCCCACATGAAGGCTACAAAGACCATTATCTATGCCTTATTCAAAGAACGAACCCTACACAAATTGACACCAGGTACGGGATCACTGTGCAAAGCTGACATCAAGTACATGATCACTGTGCCAAGCTGACACCGTACACTGGTTGGTAATGATATGTGGTGTTTACGTTGATATTTGAATTGCATTGGCTGTGATTGAATAACATGCCTTTTAATAGCTGATATTTGAATTAGCTTTGATTGAATAATATGAATTTTAATAGTAGATGAATTATTATAAGCTCATTATGCAAAATATATATATATATACATATATAGTTAATCATTGAATTGACATTAGCTTTCCCATTTAAACATATACACTTAGATTGATAGTTAATGTTCAAATATGAATTGGATTGATGATTAAATTTATATCAACATCTTCATCATAAGAATATACGCTAAAATGGAGTATTGGAATTAAATAAGACAATCTATCAAAAATTGGCAATTGAATAATTCTTCTACTGATAAGATCATGATTCTCCAAGTCGAGATAAGGCCTATGGTGGAATGGACTGGGGGACATCATGCGAGGTATTGGATAAAGCCTACAGGTACTGGGTAAGGCCTCGATGATGGGACATCTCAAGGTACATCATACAAAGGCACCTTCTTGGAAATGATGATTAGAGGAAGGTAACGATAATGAGGGAGAACGGTGAGGCCCACTGGATGGGTAACAGGGCAACCTATTATGGTTTCTCCTCCAACATTTTAAATAATAAACTAAGTTTATGACGCTATAAAGAACTATGTATTTTGAATTTAAATAGTTTTGATAAGATTATTTTAGAGTTAAATCTATTGTATTCTCTAAAAACTAAAGATATAAATGCATGGTCAAGACTTCTCATAAAAATTCCAAAAAAGGGGACATTACAAGTGGTATCAGAGCATCTTTCCTACGAGCTTTTGGAAATTACTTGATGCAAAAACACCAAAGGGATCAAAGAGCATTAGAAAGAGAAGGACGGAAACATTCCACCAAAATGAACAATCAAATGAGTAATGAATTAAGAGCCTTTCTGGAAAAGACAAACCGAATTACCTAGGTACTCATAGAACAAACTGAAAGAAATGCCCGAGCTATAACTGAGCAAAGTGAAACAAAAAAAATCCTTTTAGAAACCCTTCATAATATAAATAAGAATGGGAGAGATACAAATTCCCATCAATCTGAAAATGACAATACTCAGTTGCATACTCTAGAATCAGAACATAGACCCACTAGACCCCCCTTCCTACCAGGAGAGGAATAAGAAGACGTGGATGAATTAAATTCTATGAGTAATATAAATGATATAGTAAATGAATATTCAAAAATTGACCCTAAACTTAGAAGAGAAATACCTTTCAAAGATTATTGTGATGCTCAAATGAAATCAATCAATAAGAAAAGAAGACATCCACATCAAGATAAAAATCTAAAAGAAGAAATAAATAAAGTAAGTCTTCCAAAAATTGATGGATTAGAAAGGACCACTACACACTCATGGGTACAAATATTAGATACCTATCTCTCCTTAAACCGTATGATAGAAAAGGGAGCTAATTGCTGTCCTTCATTTAAGAGGAATAGCATAGGATTGGTGGCAACACGACCTTCATAACCAAGGGCATAAACAAATTAAAAGTTATGATGAGTTTACCCAAAAACTCATAAAATGATTTGATCAGGTAGATCCAGAATGGTACTTTAAAAGGTTGACCCAAATTAAACAAGAGGGATCAGTATCAGAATTTGCTAGAGAATTTGAAAAACTATCAGCTATGGTACCAAAATTATCACAAAAAAGATTCACCTATTTATTCATTGATGGATTAAAAGAACCGATCAAAAGTACAATAGGCACTCATGAACCAACTAATTTGGAAGAAGCAATACAAAAAGCTCTAAAATTTGAAACCCTCACCAACAACCCTAAGTGTTCCTTTAGGGATGATAAAAGAGAGAAGGAAAGAACCTTAATTCATGGTTGGGAAAAAAAAGAATTAAAGCAAAAAAATTTATGTTTCCAATGTAAGGAAAAATGGGAGTATGGCCATACTTGCAATGAAGGGAAAGATCAAGAGCAAAGTACGTGCTTTAAATGTAAGAACCCTTGGACACCCCAACATAGATGTAATAAAAAGGATCTTATAAAAAAGAAAATATGTTTTGACTATAAGGAAGCATGGGAGCTAGGGCATAGATGTCAGAAAAAAGATCAAGTCAAATTCATGGAAGAAATATCCTATGGATCAGAAAATGAGGAAACCCCCAGTAAAAAGAAAAAGTTGGATGAAGACAAGGAAGATAGTGGTACTTTAGCCTATATCTCAAAGGAATCAAAACATCAACCCTTTAGAATCAAGGGAGTAATAAAAGGGAAAAAGGTAATTGCATTGGTGAATATTGGAGCTTCCCATAACTTCATTTACCAAAGCTTAGTTACCAGACTAAACCTAGAGACAGAAGAATTCAAAGGATTTGAGGTAACACTTGCTGATGGATCTATGACTCCTAGTAAAAAGAAAATTTCTCAACTAAATATCACCCTTGGAAAAAATCCAGTGGAAGATAAGTTCTATATGGTAGATATGAAAGATACCGACATCATCCTGGGGAGACCATGGATACACTCCTTAGGGCACTTCATCTTTGACCTCCCAAAACTAGAGATATGCTTTCTTCATAAAGGGGAAAAGGTCACCTTGCATGGGATATTAGATGGATCTCCTAGGGTAATATCAACAAAAAAGATGGAAAGAACAATTAGACACCAACAAAAAAAATGGGTTGCCCAATGCTTAATCCTGGATAAATCAACCCTGAAAGAAAAATCAATTCATATAGCATACAACCTATATTAAGGAGACACAAAAAGATATTTAGTGAAATTCCCCCAGGTCTTCCTCCCAAGAGAGGATTTGAACATTCCATTGAGTTAGAGGAAGGGAAAAAACCCATTGTTACTACCCCATATCGCCATCCACACAAGTACAAGGAAGAGATTGAGAAAACCATAAAAGAATTACTAGAGATGGGCCATATTCAACCAAGCTCCAGCCCATTTGCTTCTTCAGTAGTACTTTCAAAAAAGAAAAATGGAACAATGAGAATGTGTATTGACTATCAAGCTCTAAATAAAAAGACAATAAAAAATAGGTACCCAATTCCAAGAATTGATGAGCTTATTGATGAACTCCATGGAGCTTGCTAATTCTCAAAAATTGATCTAAGGTCAAGATATCACCAGATCTAGCTAAAGGAGGAAGATGTCCCAAAAACAACATTTAGATGCCATTATGGACACTTTGAGTTCCTTGTTCTACCCTTTTGACTAACTAATGCTCCGGCTACCTTCCAGTCATGTATGAACCATACCTTCAAAAGATAGCTGAGGAAGTTTTTATTAGTCTTCCTTGATGACATCCTGATTTATAGTAAAACATGGGAAGATCATTTGCAACACATTGATGAAGTATTAAGCATCTTGGAGAGAAATTTACTATATGCTAAACTCTCAAAATGTGAATTTGGAATGGAGGAAATCCTATATTTGGGTCACAAAATTAGTGCTCAAGGAGTTAGGGTGGATGAAGAAAAAATTGAAGCAATCCGAAGTTGGGCAAGACCAAAAACATTAATACAAATCAAAGGATTTTTGGGATTATGTAGCTACTATAGAAGATTTGTGAAAGGATTCTCCAGACTAACTGCTTCCCTTATTGATCTCACCAAGAAGGGAGCCTTCTCTTGGAATGAAGAAGCACAGAGAACCTTTGAAAATCTAAAGGAAGTTATGAGCTCTTGCCTAGTACTTGTGATACCTGATTTTTCTTCACCATTTGAACTATACTATGATGCCTCAGGAGAGGGAATTGGAGCAGTATTAACACAACATAAACATCCCATAGCATTTGAAAGCAAGAAGTTGAAAAATATAGAACAAACATATTCAATTTATGATAAGGAAATGTTAGCCATCATGCATGCCCTTGAAAAATTTAGACAGTATCTAATCTGTGCAAAATTTATAGTAAAGACAAATCACAATAGTCTTAGATTCTTTTTGAGCCAGAAAGATCTAAATGATAGACAACAGAAATGGGTGAGTAAACCACAAGCATATGATTTTGACATCAAATACATGAAAGGAAAAAATAATATTGTAGCTAATGCCTTATCTCGACGACCACATTTAGGCACCATATCAGCAATAACTATAGAGTGGAAGACATTGTTGATCTTGGAATATGCAAAGGATCAAATTTCTAGCCATATATTAGAAGGAAAAAAATAGGATGAGAGGTATCAAATTCAAAATGATATCATCATATACAAAAATAGAATATTTGTTCCTTTGGGGTCTAGATTAAAAAAAGAAATTTTGAAGACTTACCATGATAATCCACTTTTAGGACACCAAGGATACTTCAAAACATATAAGAAAATAAGAGAAAGATTCACATGGAAAGGTCTCAAAAGGGAAGTTCTCAAATATACAAATGAATGCCTTATCTATCAAAAAAATAAGGAAGAGCACACGCACCCAACAGGACTTCTTCAACCACTACCAATACCTAACTAGAAATGGGAAAGAATTTCTATGGATTTTATTACAGGTCTACCAAAGATACAAGGAAAAGATAGCATTTATGTAGTGGTGGATCGCCTAACCAAGTATGCACACTTCATGGCCATATCAAAAGACTACAAAACTCCTCAACTAGAAGAAGTATTCTTCAAAGAAATTTTTAGACTACATGGACTTCCTAAAAAAATTGTTAGTGATCGAGATCCTAAATTTCTTAGCTTATTCTGGAAAGAAATATTCAAACTAGTAAGAACAGAACTCACGCCCAGTACTAGTTACCATCCACAAATTGATGGTCAAACAAAAATTGTTAACAAATGGATATAAGGATACCTAAGAAACTATGCTATAGGTCAGAAAAATGGATGGATCAAATGGTTGCATTTAGGTGAGTATTGTTATAATACCACCAATCATATGTCAGTAGGGATGACCCCCTTTAAGGCACTATACAGATATGAAGCAACATCTTTCGAGGATTTAATCCAAATGGAGAGTCAAGTACAAGGTGCCAGAGACTTCATACAGGAAAATATGGACATCATGAACTCACTCAAGAATAATCTACATCAAGCACAGTATCAACAAAAGATTTACGCTGATAAAAAGAGAACAGAGTGAATATTTGAAAGAGGAGAAATGGTCTTCTTAAGACTTCAACCATATAAAAAAAATTCCTCTCAAAGTCAGTGGGGTTGAGAAATTAAAACCTCGGTTCTATGGACCCTATAAAATCATTAAAAAGATAGGTGAAGTGGCTTATGAACTAGAGCTTCCTTCAAATAGTCAGTTTCATAACATATTCCATGTATCAAGATTGAAAAAAGTTTTGGGGCAACATATCACTCCATGCTTGGAACTACCACCGCTGGATGATGAAGATTAATTTTAGAACCAGAAACTATTCTCAGAGTACGAGAGAAAAAATTAAGAAATAGAACCATTGAAGAATACCTAATTAAATGGAAAGGATTATAGATGGAAGACACAACATGGGAAGGATCTCAAATTTTAGATCACCCGAACCTCAGAGGAATTGCTTGAGGACAAGCAATTTTTGAGAGGGGATGGCTGTAATATCCCCTTAATTAACCAAATTGTAAATTATTTTAATGGTTAATATTAATATATGTTTTATTCACAAATTTTGAGCATTCACATTTAATAATGAGAATGTAAATTTAATAGATTATAAACATAATAAGAATATAATTAATTATTATATTACAAATGTTACAATGCAAATGTTGTTACCAATAAAAATATAAATATCAAAATGTTATATTATATTACATTACAAATAAATATAATATAACTCTTGTTATAAAAAGACAATTAATAAGAAGACAACTATAGTCACGTCATTTTCACCATATGAGAAACCCTATTTAATTAGGGTTAGGTAAAAAAGGAAGAGGGAAAAAAAGAAATTGGGAACTAAAGAACAACATAAAAGAGAAAGTTTGGAAAATAAAAGAAATATTAACCCATCCCCACGTGAAGGCTGCAAAGACCCTTATCTATGCCTCAGTCAAAGAACGAACCCTGCATAAACTGACACCAGGTATGGGATCACTGCGCAAAGCTAACATCAAGTATAGGATCACTGTGCCAAGCTGACACCGTATGCTGGTTGGTAATGATATGTGGTGTTTACGTTGATATTTGAATTGCATTGGCTGCGATTGAATAACATGCCTTTTAATAGTTGATATTTGAATTAGCTTTGATTGAATGATATGCATTTTAATAGTAGATGAATTATTATAAGCTCATTATACAAAATATATATATATATATATATATATATATATACATATATAGTTAATCATTGAATTGACATTAGCTTTCCCATTTAAACATATACATTTAGATTGATAGTTAATGTTCAAATATGAATTGGATTGATGATTAAATTTATATCAACTTCTTCATCACAAGAATATACATTAAAATGGAGTATTGGAATTAAATAAGACAATCTATCAAAAATTTTCAATTGAATAATTCTTACACTAATAAGATCATGATTCTCCAAGTCGAGATAAGGCCTGTGGTGGAATGGACTGGGGGACATCACGCGAGGTACCGGATAAAACCCACAGGTACCGGGTAAGGCCTCAAGGATGGGACATCTCAGGGTACATCATACAAAGGCACCTTCTTGGAAATGATGATCAGAGGAAGGTAAAGATAATGAGGGAGAACGGTGAGGCCCACTGGTTGGGTAACAGGGCACCCTATTATGGTTTCTCCTCCAACATTTTAAATAATAAACTAAGTTTATAACGCTATAAAGAACTATGTCTTTTGAATTTAAATAGTTTTGATAAGGTTATTTTAGAGTTAAATCTGTTGTATTCTCTGAAAACTAAAGATATAAATGCATGGTCAGGACTTCTCATAAAAATTCCAAAAAGGGGACATTACATTTCCTCACTTATAACTCCCAATAATCAATTTTTTGCAAATTAGGACCAAATACATCTAAATATTTGGCCTAGGGCTTGTAAGCATAAATATATCCCTTTAGTTTTTTGAACTCCTACTTTTAGAATTTAAAAATACATTCCCCGAGCCTCCATTTCCATTGGGTTTCATGCAATTTGGATGATATAGTTGCGAGCTATCCACCCATTTGCACAAAACCCTGCTGTAACTAGGGTTTCTAGGCAGTTTGGAAAGAAAAATCAATAACTTTGATTAGAAACCTCCAAATGAGGTCAAGCCAAATGCATTTGATAGGTAATTCACCAAAGTTAATTCTTAGGACATTAAACCCTCACTACCAATCTGTACAACATGTGTGAAATAAAAAATACAACAGATATGAGCCAAAAAACCAGAGATTTTTATTAATTTAAGCAAAATTCCATACATCTGACAACTTGTTCTGTTGGGAAGGTTGTGTTATATCTTCATAGATGAGTTGTATTGATCAAGTACCTTGGATATAGTTGCAATTGGTTGAACTTCATGTTTAGTAACATTAGCAACTTTTATGCAAAGTTGCTTAGCAACTTTTATGCAAAGTTGCTTAGCAACTTTTGAAAGCTGTATAGCAACTTTTTTTTGCATTAACTATTTTTATTCAAAATAACCACCTAGAGACTTTAGACTATCCTAGGATCTCTATTAAGTTTATTTAAGGTGTTTACACCTATTTACTAACTACTAAATGCCCTATAGGTCTTGACGACTCAAGGTTTATAGAATTTCCAAATGAGTCTCAAGCCTTTACAAATGGGCTTATATCAACATAAAAACTATTCCTATTCTTCTAAAACATTATAATCTTCCTCATGAGCCATTTAGGAAGGTGGTGAAGTGCAGGATCACTCAAATGTCTTGTGGAATGCCTAATGGTGTCTTTGAGTGCCCTACACCACCAAGATTCCAGTTTCTACTGTGAGACCAAGTTGTTGCTAGTTTTACTTCCTGTCTAATTGAGCTGAGCTCTAGTAGTGTAGGCCACACATCCACTCTTGTGAAGATTTTCATTTCATTTCATGTATTGTTTTTTTGAGATATTGGGAATTAATGGTAGATCATGTGAAGTATTTTGAGTTTCATTTAGTGTTACCAGTTTATGTATTCAATCTTTCCAAGGATTAATATAAAAGGGGATTTACACGAATTATCTAGGCTTTCTTATTTTGTCTCCTAATTCTTCATATGCTATTGACTTTGAGATTAAATGAATAAGGTTCATTTGATTTAAGGCAACTTGGATAAGTTGTATGTCAGATCTATTGTTGCTTTTGATTCAAGGAGTTAAGTAAATGCTTCAATGTTTTGATAGGGTTTCTGGGTGTATGGAGGGGATATTTTGTAAGAATGGAATTTTGAGATTTCAGTTGACAAAATTAATTGTAAAGTAATCAACTTAGGTCATCCTACTAGTAATGACTCTATGTTCGATGGATAAGGCACTGATCACTAAATCAGATGCAAGCTGGGGTGAAAGTTATTTGCACAAATCTTTTTAGTCAAATAAATTTAGTATTTCAAGTTTTGTAGTGGGCTGAAAAGAATTAACCCTCACTTAGCTTATGGGTTCATAGGTTATGATTTTTAGCTATCTCATTGCTATGTCATTATATAAGTATCAAAAGATAAAAGGGTTTCATATGCTATTATTAGGTTTAGATTTATGTTTAAATTGCACTGGTACCATACATTAGAACCTTAAGGTTAACCCATGCAAGTCTTGTAGAGCCTGAAGTGAAGAAGGAGTTATGCCTTATAGTTGGCCCAAGATTGTAGTTGAGTGTATCCATCATAGGAATTTTCTAGCCTTAGATGTATTGGTCTGGTCTCTTGGTTATTTTCAAAACTGTTAAATCAGGAGCCAACAATTTGCTTTACCAGCTTCTAGCTCTTGAAGGCATTTGTGAATTCTTGCATTACATGGGAGTATGGATTTTTTAGGCTCAAAAATTTTGATCTACAAGCATCCTTCTACCATTTGAGCTCTTTAATTCTTTGGCTTTGTTGTGGCATGAGATTCTTATTTAGATACAACATCAATTCGATGTTTGCCAGTGTAGTGAAGTCACTAGGAGCAGCTGTATCATTGTCTTTGATCTTTGTCACAACATCATTGAAACTTCTTGTTAAAACCTCAGAGTCCATATTTCCATATTCAAATTGTGGAATCCCTATGGGATTAACAACATGTAGATCTTTTAGGAGCTCTTTATGCATCCCAGCAATCTTAGTCTCCACTGATCACATTTCCTCAATGGCTTCCTTGTAAATAGACTCTTTCCAACCCATATTACTCTTCAAGATGAATAGCATGCATGAGTCCATATTTTTCATGGGATTTTCACTAAGAAATTTTAGTACTCCATATTTTTCAACCTCATTAACCTAAAACATGATGGCTTGGCATCGATTCTAATCAGTTTCCCATATTGGCACGAGGGTTTGAATCTCACCCAATAGTGTCTCTCCCTCTAGTGAAATCTAGGATGAATTTAATACCTTCCTTTATTATGGAGGCCACCTAGTATTGTACTACATCTGAGAGTAGTTTTCCTCTTTGCATCTGTTTGACTAACTGCTGGCTATCTGAGGAATTGGGATCAAAAGATTGTGGGGTCTGAACTAGTGGAAGAGAACCTAAATTCATCAATGAATATATATAGGTAGCCATGGTTATTACCAATGCCTTGAGCTCTTTCTTTTCTTTGCTATCTTTCTCTGATTGGGTTAGCATGTGATCTACAAAGAATTTGAAAAAGTGGTTACCCGTGTCTTTATTAATGGCTCGTAACTCCACAGTAGTGACCTTAAAGCCTTCAACATCTATTTTTCTAGATTCATTCTTCTATTTGTATGCAACCACTTTCATTGTTACTTTTCCCATTACTATATCTTTTACTAGATGTGCATCACTTTTTAATTTCTTGCTCTTAGAGCCACGAGCTGCATATTTGTTAATGATATCCTTAATAGGTGTAGACACAAGCTATAGATTCCTCTTCTTGCTAACCAAATTAGACAACCAAGATGGGATGGTAGGAGTAGTGGAAATTCCTTAAGTTTCTTTGGTAGGAGTCATGAACCTAGGTTGATCCAGTTTAGAAGCTTCAATTAGTTGTACATCACAATTAGGATTATCTAAAAAACTGAGTTCTTCTCATAGACCCTCTCCCCGACCCATCATCTGCTCTTTTTGAATCTCCTATAGGATGAGTGCCTTAGATCCCAGGGGCCTTGGTTTGTGTAGGAGATGACATTATTTTTTTCTTACTAGGAGTCAACAAACTACTTGCAACATGAGATGAAATTAGAATGTCAGAAATTAGTGGTTCAAAGAAAGAAACCATCTTTGGAGATGTTCTAGTTTGTTTTTCATTAACAATCCTCATGTTTCTTCTCCTTAACTAGTTATCTATGTGAGTGAGGATAGATTTTGTCCTCAAGTTTATATCATCCTCTTCCACTTGGCTCTAATATACTTCCAATTGTTTTAACTCACTTGCCTCTTCCCATCCTAGTTCAACAATGTCTGAACCATCTTCAACCACCCCTTCTAGTTAAAATTTTAGCTTGAGAGAATCAATTTGTGGAAGTGTTAACCTAGAGTGATCTCTTCTTAACACTTCTACTTAATCATTTCAATCTTTCCATAAATCCTCTAAATGTAGAACTATAGGTGATTGACCTTTTAAACCAAGAACTTGGGTTGTGACCCCTTTTCTATCAAAGTTTCTCCTTCCTTGATAGGATCCAAAATTAAAACTAAGTAAATTGCTTTCGATGACTGAGGCATTAATCATGCTATTAAAGATTAAATGGTCAAGCTTAATAGGGAAAACTAACTCCCAATTTTATTGAGGTAGGTTGTCTTTAATCACTGGAAACAATTGTCTATAGAATCTAGCTAAGACAAAACAATCTAGTGCATAGCCAGGTAGTTTCACTAGTTCTTCTTCAAATCCCCCTACTTTCAAATAGATGAATTTAGGAAATTGAATAAAATAGCTCCCATAATTTTGAATCAACTTTTGGGCTTCTAAGGATAACCTTGGCATTGGTGCCTTTTTAAAGCTCAAATGTACACTCTCTATTAGCATGTCATACAATTTCCTAAAATCTTCTAATACCATATCCCTTTTGAGCAAAGGTTAGTATTGGTAGATAGTTACATCTTCACTCCAAGTTTCATGTGGAAGAGAGGTAATATTACTGACATAGGAAATGCAAAAGGTCAGATTGGAAGCCATATAATTTTTTTCTCTAGATTCCTTAGCATGTTTAAGTTGGCTTCTTAATGAACTAGCAATTACCTCAGCCCAATCCAACAACTGCTCTCCTTTCTATTTAATTTCTACACAATGATACATCTAGTCTTCAAAAAGAAAAACATCCATCAAATATTTAACTTGGTGTAACAAGACCATGAGGTCATGAATATGAGGTTTCATATGGTCTCTGGTGACTATTTTGGGCAACCTTGAACCATGTCTATAGTTTGTCTTTGTCTACTTTCTAGCCATGGTGTTACAATACTTGTTTGGGCTTTCTTGATACTTGACCAAGGACTAGGTAGGGCTAAAGGTGGAAAAGGTAGATTCAAGCATATGCAAAATTGAGGAAATGGTTTCCCTAGAAATAGATAAGACCAATTCCCCATCTTTATTCAAAATTCTTTTGGTTCTTACATCATAGTGGTCAATGCATAGTTGAAGTAACTCAAGACTCAAAAGAGTAGGGGGAAAAGCCACATCTTCAATTAAACCACTGGTTAAAATTTCTAGACACACATTGACCTCATCAGATTGCTTAAGAAAATTGGCTTGCAACTTTTCTACCTTGACACCCTCCAAATTAGTATCGCAAATGACGGGTTTTGTACATTCTAAACTGGAAATGTTTTTGAAGAAATGTAAAACATAATTCATTTCAAGCAAGAAAATAAAGCCCAATGTTGATTAATTTTTCAAAATGCACATAGAGGATAGATTAGAGGGGAAGGGTTTCTTGTATTCTCACCTGTAGTTTACTGAGAAAAACTAGACCTTTTTCCTTCACTTTCTGCCGCTTCTCCTTCAATTCATCCTTTCACATGATAAACAATAAAATGAAAACTTGTGTTCTTCTAAAGGGAAAGAAAAACATATAGGTAGAAGTATGACCTCATAATGAAACATTCATGGAAAATTAGTTGTGGCCTAATTTTTACGAGTGAAACCCATGACAAGACCTCTTTATTTAATAATCCCCCTTTGTGATTGTCTTTGCAATGATCACTTATTTTTGACAACCAATCTATCTTTTGAGTGAAAGATTTCTCCTTTCAAGTCATGATGAAAATCATTCTCATGTTTGAAATGAAATGAATTAAAACATGACCTCCAATCATTACTTCCTGGCACCTTAGTTAATTCCTCGAGAAAAGGGAATCCTTAGGGAATTGCGAGAACTTTTCACCCAAAAACTTTCAATAGTAGAACCACTTTGAACTACTTCAAACTAAGGTTCAAAGGGGTTTGAAGTAGTTCAAAATAACATCCTCATAATTCTTAGTGGGTCCCACTTACAAAAAAATAGTTAGTATCAAATCCTTTGGTTGAACTTCTTTGAACTACTTTGAGCTAAGGTTCAAAGAGGTTCAAATAGGTTCAAGGCATAAGAGATGTGATAGACAAAAGGTAAATCTCCATGTGCAAGGTTTGATGATATGTGAGAAATATGAAACCAAGAGGGCTGGTTCAATAGTTGACTAAAACCAAATAATTGGTGACTCAAAATAAGGCTAACAGGGGCTTTGACTATGGACTGTGTACGCGAAGTACACATAGAACTCAAAATGTTTGAAACAAAACTAGTGCAAGGAAACACCTAAGCAAAAAATGATAGAAAAACAAGGAAAGCAACTCAAAAAGCCAAAAATAGGGAATATACATGATTAAGGCTCCTTTGAGGAATTAAATTTTCAATAATTTTAGGTCCCACCCATTGTAGGTAAAGGGTGAACCTGTGCCATTTGGATAACTCAAGCAAAAAGCATTTGGACCAACAAATTTTGTAATGATAAATGGTCCCTTTCGCAAAGAATTGAATTTGCCATGTATTCCTTTAGGCTCTCTCCTTTTGTCCCATAAAAGAACTTCATCCCCTTTTAGAATGTTACAAGGTCTGAATCTCATATCAAAAATCCATTTCACCCTCATTTGATGCTTAGTAATATGATCAACAAGTTTATCTCTTCCTTCTTCTAGCTTGTTCAAATACATCACCGTTTTCTCTGAAGAGTCTTGGAAGAAGCCACTCTCAATTGTAGACTATTATTTTGTGGTAGATAATTACAAAGGAAAGGACACTTGGGAACCTACTCCATACACCAATTCAAATGATTATATGCCAATAGCTCTTTTAGGAGTGGTCTGATTGGCCCATAATGCTTCATACAACTTTTTGTGCCAATTTTGGGAATTATTAGCCACTGATTTCTTCATTATGGAAATCAAGACCTTGTTACTAGATTTTGCCTACCCGTTTCCCTGAGGAAAATAATCTAAGGAGTGAGCTTATGGTTTCCATGTTCATAATAGAAAAGGGAGATCTCTTCAGATGAAAAATAGGTTGCATTGTCAGCCACTATCTTTTGAGGAACCCTGAACCTGATGAATATGTATTCAACCAAGAATTCACACACCACCTATGATTTGGCTCTCTTATTTGCTACGACCTCCACCCATTTGGTGAAGTAATCTATAGCTGTTAATATGTATACATGGCCAACCCTAGATGGAGAATTTAATGGTCCTATGAAGTTGATACCCAATTGGTGGAAAGGTTCATCAATTACTAATAGCCTTAGTGGAAAAGTTGCTAATTGAGGGTGACTAGTAAAAAGTTGGCATTTTTCACAATTTTCCACAAATGAACATGCATCCTTAAACATATCCAACTAGTAGAAGCAATTTCTAAGGATTTTGAAAGCAGTTATAGTAGACAAAAAGTGTCCCCCACAAACATCTGAATGATACAATTTCAATAACTTTTTCTATTGCTCACTATCCACACATCTCAAAAAGGTTCCATCCACTCCTCTCTTATACAAAACACCATTAGAAATTACATATTTTTCTACATTTAATCTGAGATTGTATTTCTCTTTATAACTCATATTTGTGGGGCATTCACCATATGTCAAAAAGTACACTACATTAGAGAACAAAGGATCTATTAAACTTACCAACAGAACATAAGGTGTTACTTCAGTGCTCTCAGGGGATGATTATTTATTTTTACCTATTAATTTATATAAACCTCATCCTCTTATCAAAGAAGTAGGTTTGATGGTTAAATCATTTTCTTGAACCTTTGTCACCCACATAGCTCTTTTATTTACTCCGATCACCTCTTGAGTTAGTATGCTTTTTACTACTATCTCAGGTACATAGATGATTGAATGAGAATGGAAAATCTAATATGTAAATTATTTTATTTCCTTCACCATGATGAACACATGCTTCTCCATTGGGGTGTAATTCAATTCATGCTTCTTTAAGGGAATGCTCATGAAAGAAATTAGGGCTTCATTTTCCTTATCATCCTTTTGGGCTAGGATACTTGAAAAAGTGTGTTCTAAAGCATAGCAGTAAATAATAAAGTCTTTTTCAAAATTTGGGCTTACTAACATGGGAGCACTTGAAATGGCCATATTAATATCTTCAAAAGCCTTTTTACCTTCATCCTACCATCTGAAAGGATGTTTCTCACTCATCATGTTCAACATACGTCTTACCTTTTCAGAGAATTCGGGAATAAAACTTCTCAAAAAATTAATCTGACCAAAGAAGGATTTGAAATCACTCCTATTGGTGGGCAAGGCTAACTCCATATCACTTTCACTCTGTTTGGGTCAATTCTTATGCCTCTCTTTGAAACAATGTGTTTGAGAAATTTGCCTTCTTTTATAAAGAATACAAAATTTTTAGAATTGAGAGATATACCATGTTGTTTGCATTAGCTTAGCACCACCTCTAGATCTCTCAAGTGATGTTTCCTCCTTTTGGAATACATGGTCAAATCATCAAGGTATATTACAATTATCTTATCTCTCAAATCTTTAAAGGAAGAATTCATTTCTCTTTGAAAAGTTGTCCCTGCATTGATCAGGCCAAATGACATTCAATTATGAGAAAAGGTGCCCCAGGGAGTTATGAAGGCTATTTTGTGCTGATCCTCAGGCGCAATGCTAATCTGGTTATATCTCGAATACCCATTGAGCATTGACATAACCTTAGATCTAGCAATTATTTACAAAACATGATCATAGTTGGGAGCACATAATTGTCCTTGAGACTGTCCTTATTCAAATTCCTAATCTCCACAAATTCTTATTTCACCATTTTTCTTTGTTACAGGAACAATATTCACTATCCAAGTTGAGTGATGAATTGGATATATTATAAAAGCCTTCAACATTCTCTCCACTTCTGTAAATATTGCCTTAGATACCTTAGGATTATAATTTATGAGTTTTTTTCTGAAAGTGGTTGCCCTAGGTTTTAAGGGTATGTGATGCTTGAACTCTCCATTTTTGAAATTTTTCAAATCTTTGTATCCCCATGCAAAGACATCTTGGTATTTGGTGAGAAGTTTGAACAATCTATCCTTCTCCTTTTTGATGCATGTTCAACCGATGGAAATCCATTTAGGATTTTCTTCATTTCCACTGTTTACCTTGTCATGTTCTCTCAGGTTCTTATTGAGATCATTTTCCCTCAAGATGGCACTATCATCTTTCCTTCCAAAAAAATGTTCTAAAGATACTAACCTCTTTGGAATTTTATTACCCTTTAGTTGGATAACCTCTCCTGATTTAGTTAATTCCTCCCTAACTAACTTGCCACTTTTCTTTGAACTTTCAAAGAAAATGTTAGCCAAATTTCTAGCACATTTAATAAAATCTCTTAACTGCACATCATTATCAAAAACTTGCCAATGATTTACATTATCTAAGACTCTAGGTCTGTAAATCATTTCAATTCTATAAGTATCACTTTTGAACTCTAGTGGTGGTAATAACAAGGAGGCTGAAATAGCTAAGGAATCAACTTTAGTATTTTGAGAATGAGGTACATATTCTATAGATAAAGCATCAAAAGATTCAATCTCATCCCAAACTGAGTTTCTATATTGTCTCAACTTATCATTTTTCATAGAAAATTATTTTCTTACCTATTTTACAATAAGTTTAGCATCCCCTCTCACTTTAATTTTCTTTATCCCCCTCACTTTGGCCTCCTACAGTCTTAGGAGTAGGGCTTCATATTCTACAGTGTTATTTGTACTGTGAAAACCCAATTTAAAAGAGAAAGATAACAATTCTCCCAAGGGGGAAATCAAAATAGCCCCTATCCCTAATCCTAAATTAGAGTAGCTTCCATAAAATTCCAAAATCTACAAGGCATCCTCACAGTCTTCACTATTATCCTCTCTAAATTTATCATTAGGCAAAATGACATAATTTCCAAACTGACATTCTTGATATAATATTTGGGCTTTAGGATTGTCCGAAGGGACCACTATGTATTTATTCTTAGGTTTTGGTTCTAGTTTTATCTTCTTCTTTCCTACCAAGATATAAGCCTTAGACCAATCAATCTTGATCTCTCCACCCATATCTTTGTAGAAGGTTCTACTGAGCAACATCCCATAACTAGTTGGTATGCCAGCTACTAGGATAGTCAGTTTCAACCTCTTATCCGACTTGCATGTCTTTCACTTGGCCAACAAGGAGTACTTGCTTCCCATCCATGGAATAACAATGTTTGAAAGTTTTAATGAGGTCCAAGCCAAGGGCTTTAGCAATAGGGGCTGGCATAATGTTGTCAGAGGCTCCTAAGTCTATAATGCAATTGCTGATTTTTTGTCCATTTAGCAACAAAGACACATAGAAAGGATTAGGTTTCCTCTCTTTTGATTCTCCTTCTACAACATTAACAACTGGATCCATATTTGGGGAATTCTTTGTATATCTTTCAGATACAAAAATTGGCTTCTTTAAAGGTGTCTGATTTTCAATCATGTTATCAGCAAATTGGGCATTAGTAACAGGTCCTCCCTTTACAAATTGGACTAGTTTATCTAACTCCTTAGAATTAAATCTTAAGTATTCTACTAGAGAAATATATATGGAAGAGGATTTACAAAATTCCACAATGACAAAGTTGTTGATTCTATTTTGGACAATATCTTGAAATCTGCATTCTTTGCTGGATCATTGTGCATGTGTTCTTTCCCTTTAGAACTTGGAAAATCCGTGTTAGTTCCTGCATAGGACTTCTAATTTCTTTGATTTCTAGTCAATACAATAAAGTAGGATCCTAGAGTGTCACAAAAGCATCACCTCCTCTTTCTACATCGAATTTATATTCAAGAAAATAGGTGCCTGCACTTTCATTTCCCCCTTTTTCACCTTTAATTGGCTGTTCAATGCTAAGAACATCTTTTTCTATTTGAACACATCTTAACCAATCAGTACAAGTTAACCCATCATGATCTATAGTCAAATGGAAAGAACACATGGTCTCTTTAGGGACTTCTTCAATATTCAACCTTGACTAGGGGCTATCAGAAGTGGGCCCTTACCATGACCCTGGGGTTGTTGGCATCTATTAATATCTTGATAGGGGGATTGGTAAGGGCCATTAGGTCAATTTAGTTGTCTTTTTAACATTTCCATGTCATTCATTAGCCTCTGCATGAAAGGGTTTGTGGGGGGTAGAGGTCAAAGTAGGCCCAAAGGATTGAACTTCCCTTCTCCATTTACTAGTAGTTATTGTTGGATACAATTGGTTAATTGAGTGTTGTCTTTGATGTTACACAAATGTCATATCAGTCATTAGATAGAGTCTACCGAGCTCAGAAGGTAAGCATAGTAGTTTATAGAGTCTACTGAGCGTTGCTATATATTACACTGTAAAGATAGCTTCTACTGAACTAACTTGGTTAACGAAGGAAGTTTAGTACTTACCAAGCTCACTTGGTGATCGAAAGAAACTGTGACAGAGTATTTACGGAGCTGGGAAGGTAAGCGAAGAAAAGTTAGTGTTTACTAAGCTGGGAAGGTAAGTGAAGAAAAGTTAGTGTTTACCGAGCTGGGAAGGTAAGCGAAGAAAAGTTAGTGTTTACCGAGCTGGGAAGGTAAGTGAAGAAAAGTTAGTGTTTACCAAGCTGGGAAGGTAAGCGAAGGAAAGTCAATGTTTACTGAGTTCACTTGGTGTCCAAAGGATTTTTGCACAATTCGCAGTGCTTACCAAGCCTCACTTGGTTAACACTAAAGATCATTATGGTACAGTGTTTACCAAGCCAAGTTGGTTAGTGAAGGATTTTTGAAAAGTATGGAATTAAGGCTAAAATTGATTTATGTGATGAATGTAGCCGACTCACGGTATAATTATTAATAATTTTAACTTGTATTTAAGGCCGACTTGATAATCAGAAAGGTATATATGAAGGATCAAGTTGTGAATTCAAGTGCGTATGTGTGGATAAAGATGTATGTGTGAATTGTGAAGGTGCAAGAGATTTTTTTGAAGGATCAGATATCCTTGTGGAGCTACAAAGCTTTTATGTGATTAGAGAGGATCTAGTGAAGTAGAACAAAGATCTATATCAGCAAAGATAAGTTGCATTATATTCAGAGCATTCATTGTTACTTTCTAACAATTGTAGCCGTGATTTCAAATCTCTTAACAGAGTGGGTTTAACAACCTTATTGTAAATCCTCTAACAAGGTAACCGTTCAGTTGAATTGTTCTAAAGACCTCTAGCAAGGCCACTCCTAACAGGGTGATTAAATCCTCTAACAGGGTCACACCTAACAGTGTGTTTTGTAACCTTTAACAGGGTTGGCTCCTAACAGGGCTCACTTTAGAAGAGTGAAAAATAGTAACTAGTTACATTGGTGGTTTTTCCCATATTGGGTTTCCACGTTAAATCTGGTGTCTCTAGTGTTCATGATTGCTGAATTGTTTTGGTTATCAGTTCTTAATAATTATTAGTATTTGCTGCATTATCAAGTTTCAGTAATCTGTAACTAAGATCAAGATTTTAGACATCTAAGGGACTGTGAAATGTTTTTGTGGTAACTGATTCACCCTCTCCCCCTCTCAGTTACTCCATTCTCATTTCCAACAGTTATGAGTGCATCTTCTAATTGGATAGCCAACCTTTGAGTGACAGCTAAATCAACAACTAAATCTTTAATAAGATGAAAACTCAAATCTGGAGGAGCAATGTTAACAAAGAATATTTTTTGATTTTCTCCATTAGGTCTAGATGTAGTAGGGATTCTTTGGATTAACCTATTGAACTTTGCCACAAATTCTCTCATGGGTTCATGCATTTCTATTTTTTTAGTTGGCTAAGCTAAAGAAACAAAGAACACTCATTGTTAGGGGCTTTGAATCTAGTTTCAAATGCTATTTTCATATCATTCCAACTAGTTATGGAATGTTGGGGAAAATGGTTGAACCAATTAGTAGCAACATCAGTTAGTGTTCAAACAAACAACCTAACAGCTATTTCTTGGGTAGGAATGCTTATAATTCCATAGATTGTATGGAAAGCACTTAAGTGATCATCTGTTGAAATCTTACCATCTCCACTAAATTTGGGCAAAATTTTGGTTTCACCTTTGGGAAACACTATGGGATTGACTCCAAGATTCAATGGGCCTATATTCTGCCCCCATGGTTGGTTGATAACCATGTTTGGTAATATAAATTGCAAGGGTTGAATATTTGAACGAGAAGGGACCAAAGCTTTCAATGGAAGTAAGGATTGCACCAATGGTGAGAAAGGGGAATGCTTGGGAGGAGAACTAGGTCTACTACAAGACTTAGTTCCTTTCTTCTTTAGGTCATTAAAATTAGGTAGAAAACTCAAGTTCTTTAAAGGCTCAAAATTCTCACCTAAGATCCCCTTTTTTGTTTCTCCCCTTATATACCTCCTACTAGCCAAGTCTACTTCTTACCTTTTTTCTTAGTGTCTCGTTGGTGCTTGGATGAGTCTATTAACCACCGCTTCTTCTTGAACCTCTAGTATGCCTCTCAAAATTTTAGTCCGTTCTTCTTCTCTTTCAATAATGTTTAACACTTGTTGAAATTGCTGGTTATTCTGGCATAGTGTCTAGGTGGTTAAAGTTAAATAAAATTTTATATCTTCTTATGTGTCTTCAAATCTAAGATTAGGCTGAAACATAGGGAATGCATTATCATGTGCAAGAACCATTATAATTCATTATTTCTTTAAGAGGCTTAGTCCTCTTTCTACAGGGACTTTCCCCAATAGAGTCACCAAAAATCTATTGGTGAATAGATTGTCTTTTCTAGTTAAGCAATAATCTACTTGATGCCCAAAACTTGGAAAATCCAATAATATTCACAACAGTTGGGAAAACATAACACTTATTTTTTTCCCTCTGCATTTATAGGTACAACTCCCTTTACAAAGATTTATCAACAAGCTCAAAAGAAAACAACAATAACTAAATACACACTTTTACTAGAAAGTGCATAAGGGACACTCACATACTCTTGGGTATTGAGGTAAAAATTTACATACTTATCGATAGAAAATAAATGAAAAGCTCATAGTCCTTTCACCAGTAATAATCTAACTAGAATCTAAACACCACCACACTTCAAACTAATCTTGCAAGAAAATAAATTAAGAATGGACCACAAAGAAATAATAGTAGATATTACATGTGATTGATTATCACATCTCACAAAGTAACCACAATCAAATTGCTTCAAACACCAAGTTTTAAAGAACAATAAAATATGATAGATATATATATTCAAAAACTTTCTTCAGCACAAAGTTTTTTGAAAAAGCTTTCATATATATATATTCTATCTGTCTATCACTATTTCTATCTGATTAACTTAAAATAGTACTAACTTTATTAATTTTTTTTTTTTTGCCTTTTAATGGTCTAACCCCTAACTAGTTAAGTGTTCTAGCATTTATAGTTTTTACATATCCAAAAAGGCCTCCATTAAAGCCTAGCCTTTTGGTTAAAAAGAGTTATGAGCAACAAAGCCAATTTTTTTTTGATATAGTTTTAAAAATTAATAGAAAGCAACTGACATAACCAAACTTCATTGCCAACTTTCTCTCCGTCAGCCATGGTTTGCTTTACCAGCTTCCAGCTCCTGAAGGCATTCGTGAATTCTTGCATTACATGGGAATATGGGTTTTTTAGGCTCAATAATTTGAATTTGCAAGCATCCTTATGTAAGAATCTACCTTAGGGAAAAATCCACCCAAGACCAAGAAACTCAACAACTAGCACAAAATAGACCAAATGAAGTATGATCAGAATAACAATATGATATTCAATTGATTCTATAGTACACTAGAGATGCCTATATATAAAGGCCTCTAACATGCATCTAGAATGTCTAGGAGTTAGCAATAAGGTAAGCCTCACAACTAAGCACATGTCCACTAAGAGTCAATTATCTTCCATTATGCATAGGAGTTAGTGTGATGATGAGCAGATAAGCCTATAAAGGTGTCTCACATAAAATTATGTTGTAGACACCATGTGCTTAATTAAGAGTGTGAAAAATTATATTGTCAACATGACAACTCAGTTGATTATGCAAACTCTAGTGATGTAGACACCATGTGCTAAATTAGAGTTTCTTACTCCTGTGTTGTCAACATGACAACTCATATGACTATGAAAACTCTTAGGTGTCTAACCTAATAAATAATAAAATAATGCATTTACCCTAAGGAAACTTAAGTAAAGTGTAAATAATAATTATTTACACTAACACCCCCCCTAAGTGCAACTTAGGGGAATGTACTTAAGCTCATAAAAGCTATGATGAAATGCATAATGGATCTCAACTACTAGTCCATGTTAGGTATCCATGTACATAACTTAATACTATACAATGCAAGGCAATGCAATGAAATGAAATCTCTTTGAAAATGGAGAAAGAGGGAAAACCTCATGGGAAAAACCCTCCCCCAAAAATAGAGATATATATAATAAGAAAAGATGCATGAATGGATGGAGTAATCATGACCCTACCATTATGACATACATCATGTATATACAATAGAGAATCCCTTGATGAAATCCCCCCCTTAGTGAAGGATCTTGTAATGATGAATGCTTGAAGAAAAAAGACAATCCAATGCCTAAAAACAACATTTATCCCTTTAGGAAGAAGATACACCAAGTATAGGTGCAAGTATGCTTCCCACTATGGATAGGAAGATGGAAGAGGGATCCAGATGTAGTATGTTATGGATGCTACCTCTAAAGTCTACTCATATGGGGACAAGTCCTTGAAAAGTACAACTATCCTTATGATATTTGGCTAGGTCTTTGGTAAACATATAGAGATCCAAATATTCCTCCCTTTTTAGAAGACATTATATCTTTAGTCACTTCAGTTATGGTTCCTTCAAGTCCAGATGAGATCACACATCCTGATACTCTTGTTGCTACTACTAATCTAGTTCTAGCCACAAAAGCTCCTGATTTAGTGTAGCAAGTATTATCATGTCTTCCTACTTTAGCTTCATGGGATGATTTCCTTCTAGACATTGCCAAGCTATTTGTGGAGTCTTACATTGAATATGTGGGGGACATCGTTGATGACATCAATATTCTCTTTATTGAGGAGACTTCTTCACTCGTTGTGAGGGCACACTTTGACCCTCAACCAATTTATCGTTCTAAATTCATTGTGGCTTCTTTACATTAGATAGAGAAGGACTCTTTCACTTATGAGGATTCATATTAGTCTTTGGAGATTGTCTTCCAGTTTCCTCAGACATCATATTTTTTGAGGATTCTTCCTATCAATTAGGGAGCATTCTCTACTACACCTATGGCACCATTTCTTCCTACAGGGAGGACCATTATTCAACTTTCATGGTGTAACTTCTTCAATCATCAAGGAGCTTCTACCATGGGTGTGCATCCATCATTGAGGGGAAGTGACATTGCATCTCTTCTTCCATTTTCCTATCAAGATGCTTTATTGTCTTTGGAGGTTGATTCCACATCATACATGGCCATGGTACCTTGTTTGCCACTTTCTTGTGGGTATTCACTAGATTGATTCATAGCATCTATATTCATCAAGGACTTGTCGACATCTGAGCAAACTTTAGAGGCAACATCTATCGAATACTACATATGGATCCCTCTTCCATCTTCCTATCCATAGTGGGAAGCCTACTTGCACCTATACTTGGTGTATCTTCTTCCTAAAGGGAGAAATATTGTTTATCAACATTGTATTTTATTGTCTTTAGAGATTCATCATTAGGTTATCCTTCACTAAGGGGGGATTTTAGCAAGGGATTTTCTATTGTATGTGCATAATGTATGTCATAATGGGGGGTCTTGATTACTCTATCCATTCATGCATCTTCTCTATTGTATATATCTCTCTTTTTGAAGGAGGGTTTTTCCCATGAGGTTTTCCCTATTTCTTTGCAGAGAGATTTCCTTGCATTGTACAATACTGCATGGGTACCTAACATGGCCTAGTAGCTAGGACCCATTATGCATTTCATCATAGCTTTTGTGAGCTTAAGTAAATTACCCTAAGTTTTACTTAAGGGGGGGGGGGGGGGGTGTTAGTGTAAATAATTATTATTTACACTAACACCTTCTACCAATTGAGCTCTTTAATTCTTAAGCTTTGCCATGACATGAGATTCTTATTCAAATACAACATCGATTCAATGTTTGTCAGTGTAGTGAAGTCACCAGGAGTAGGTTTGTCATAGTCTTTGATCTTTGTCATAACATCATTCAAACTTCTTTTTAAGACCTTGGATTCCATATTGCCATCTTCAAATTGTGGAATCCCTATGGGATTAACAACATGCATATCTTTTAGGAGCTCTTTATGCATCCCAATGATCTTAGCCTCCACTGATCACATTTCCTCAATGGCTTCTCTATAAATAGACTCCTTCCAACCCATATTACTCTTCAAGATGAATAGCATGCATGATTCCATAGTTTTCATGGGATTTTCACTAAGAAATTTTAGTACTCCATATTTTCAACCTCATTAACATGAAACATGATGGCTTGGCATCGATTTTGATCAACTTCCCATACTAGCACAAGGGTTTGAATATTTCCCAATAGTGTCTCTCCCTCTAAACATGTGGTAGTGAAATCTAGGATGAATTTACTACCTTCCTTTATTATCAAGGCCAGCTAGTCTTGTACTATTTTTGAGAGTAGTTTTCCTCTTTGCATCTATTTGACTAATTGTTGGTTATTTGAGGAGTTGGGATCAAAAGATAGTGGGGTCTAAACTAGTGGAAGAGCACCTAAATTCATCAATGAATCTATACAGGCAGCCATGGTAATTACTAGTGCCTTGAGATCTTTCTTTTCTTTGCTATCTTTCTCTGATTGGGTTAGCATGTGATCTACAAAGAATTTGAAAAAGTGGTAACATGCGTCTTTGTTAATGGCTCCTAAGTCCATAATAGTGACCTTAAAGCCTTCAACATCAATTTTTCTAGATTCATTCTTCTATTTTTATGTGGCCACTTCTATTTTTACTTTTCCCTTTACTAGATCTTTGATCAGATGTGCATCCCTTTTTAATTTCTTGCTCTTAGAGCCATGAGCTACATATTTGGTGATAATTTCATCTTGAGAGAATCAGTTTCTGGAAGTGTTAACCTATAGTGATCTCTTTTGAAAACTTCTTCTTCATCATTACAATCGTACCATAAATCCTCTAAATGCTGAACTAGAGGTGATTGACCTTTTAAACCAAGAACTTGGGCTATGAACCCTTTATTGTCAAAGTTTCTCCTTCCATGATAGGATCCAAAATTGAAACTAAGTAAATTTATTCTAATGACTGAGACATTAATCATGTTGCTATAGATTAAATGGCCAAGCTTAATAAGGAAAATTGATTCCTAGGTTTCATGAGGTAGGTTCCCCTTAATAACTAAAAATAATTGTCTACAAACTTCGGCTAAGACAAAATAATCTAGTGCATAGTGAGGTAGTTTCACTAGTTCTTCTTCAAATCTCCCTACTCTCAAATATGTGAATTTAGGAAACTAAATAAAATAGCTCCCATGATTTTGAATCAAATTTTGGGCTTCTAAGGATAACCTTTGCATTAGTGCCTTTTCTAAGCTCAAATGTACACTCTCTATTAGCACACCATATACTTTCCTAAAATCTTCTAATACCCTATCCCTTTGGAGAAGGGGCAATACTAGTATATAGTTACATCTTCACTCCAAGTTTCATGTGGAAGAGAGGTAATATTACTGACATAGGAAATGCAATAGGTCAAATAGGAAGCCACATAAATTTTTTCTCTAGATTTCTTAGCATGTTTAAGTTGGCTTCTTAATGAATTGGAAATTACCTTGGCCCAATCCAACAACTATTTGTTGGAAATATTCAAGACTATGCCTGGTTGCTAAGAGGGGAGGGGTGAATTAGTAACCTCAAAACTTTTAACAAATTTAGAACTTAATAGCATAATACAATTATCATTAATAGATCTAATCTACTGCATGCATGAGAAATTGAAAATATAAAAAACTTTGAACACAATATTTGGTGACCTAGAAACCTTCCAAATAGAAAGTAAAACTAGGGTGGGGATGATACCCACAAAACTTTAGTACTACAACATAAAGTTGGCCTGTTAAGGCTTACAATGATCACTTCCAATGATCTACCCTATTAGGAGCAATTAGGACTACTAGGTGCACCTTGTTAGAGGTTTTGCAAACATATAATAAAGAATGCACTCGGTAAAGAGATTTGACAAAAGAATATTAAGTCTACCTTGTTAGAATATTTTGAATTGGTTCACCTATTAGAATGAAACAATGGATCTCTAACTTACAACTAATTTGCTAATAGAGATTCTTTGAAGTACTGATCACCTTTATGTGATAGATATGGATTTCCTACTCCTTGATATGGCCTTACAATATACTTTGTCTGCCATTGATTCACATTTGCATGCTTACATTCCATTCACATTGTCTCAATTCAAAACACTTACATACACACAGATATGATACAATAAATTACACACATGCACGCACGCACGCACACACACACACACACACACACACACACACACACACACACACACACACACACACACACACACACACACACAGACACACAAAACACAGACACACACACACACACACACACACACACAAATCTAATTTACAAAATCACAAATTCGGCTAATATACAAGTTAACACCAATATTACAAAGTCAGCTCAAATGAAGACACCCAAGTTTTGAAGACTGACTTGGTGAAGTTCTGATACATGACGTCCACTATCATTACTCAACATCATCATGCATTTAGTAGAAGTGGAAGCATGATCCATACTAATCATCTCAGAGTAGTCTCCAAATCGATCTACACTGGTGACTCAGTAGATACAATGTCACTCTGTAGAAATTGAATTCCATGTTTACCATGACCACACTCGATAAACACTAAATATCTACTCACTCAATTAACACTAACTTCACTTCACATGAATTGATAGCTTGGTAGAAACTATGAAGCTTGGTAACCACTGAACTACTTGGTAAGAATTGTAAGACTTCACACTACTTGAATTTACTTGGTAACCACTAGAATGCTTGGTAGGAACTATATAGCTTGGTGGCTACTAAACTACATGGCAAACACTATAGACTATTCAATAAGCTCAATAACCATATAGAATTTGAATAAGTGTTGTCACTAATAACAAACATGACTTAATGTCAACAATCTCCCCCTTTGGCATTAGTGACAAAAAACACTTATCAGTTAAAACTTATATACATTACAGTGTAATACTGGCTCCGTACTGATATACTATTTTTGAGATTTTTCAAAATTTGTCTTTGTAAGTATATACTTTCCTTTCCTTTTCTTTGCATGATTCTCCCCCATACAATATACATACTAAGTATATATACATGTTGTCTCTCATATATACTCTATTTCTCCATCATGTATATTCTGTTTCTCCCCCTTTTTGACAATAATGCGAAAGATGTATTCAAATTTTTTTTACACAAAGACACCAATGTAAGAAAGAAACTTAGACTGTACCTTAAGTATTAGTGCTAGAGTCTTATCCCAATTCTCTTGCAAAACTTTGCACGTCTGTAGAGCAATTTGCACTTTTGCAAAAAGTTCTATCATGTGATCTACAATTGAGAAGTTGTTGTCATGGATCGATGTTTTTGAGTGAACAATGTGCTTCTGCATTGTGTCCATAATGGGAAGGATCATATTCTAAATATCTTTTAGTGAAGACTAGATCCTTGCTTCTTCTCTCAATAATTCTACCTACATCTGTGACATAAATTTGATCTTCATATGATGTGTAGATCTTGAACTGGGGTCAAGTTGCAACTTCTATATAGTAGCCATAAGATCTTCATCAATCTTTGTCAATTAGCTCTTTATCTCCTTTGTGAACTTGATAAAATTACACAATTTTCCAAAAAGTGATGTTACATTTGTGCAAGATTTTTCAAGATTGATCAAAATTGAGGAAAGCTCCACTTGCTGAATAGCAATTTGCTCAAGCACCTTGTTATCAAATTTATTTTCTACTTTCTACATCAATTTCTCTTGACCACTAGAGTCCTCATTGAACTTCTAAACTGCCTTTTCTAATTGAAACAATACGCATTGAGAAGTATCAACTTTAACACCTATCACCTTAGTCAAGATATTCTTAGCACTTTCTATGATTTTATATTCTCTGTCTCTTTCTTCTCTCAATTTCTTTTGTTTTTCTTTCTTAAGGAGGAGTTGACTAGCTAATTGCATTTGATTTGTAGTGGCATTATCAAAATCTAACTTTGGTATCTCAATCTCCTCATCTAGATCAATATCCTCCTCTATCTCCTTTCCACTCAAAAGTCTCATACATGGTTGAGCATTGGGTTCAACCACGTTTGCACATACTGCCTTAGAATCTAGAATGGAAACAATAGTAGAGATAAAAAGACTAGCAGTAAAAACTGATATTGTACCAATAGATGGAATACTGAGAGGAATACTTACTAAATCCAAAACTAATATACTTACAGATGTATCCAAAGCTGTAGAAAACAAAACTGTAGAATCCAAAATTGTAGAACTTGAAATTGTACTTACTACTGAAGAACACAAAATTGTAGAACATGTTGTACTCACTGATGATGCTAACTTGACAACTGAAGAAGAGATAGGCTGCAACTTGATAGATGAAGTGGTAGACACTTCCATTGATGCACTAAGCTATGAGGGAGCAAAGAATGATTGGACATTTGATGTATTTGCTATGGTCACAATCAAACTTGCAGAAGCTATCTCCAAACTTGATGTAGCTACTAATTTTCCTAGAGAATGAGGAAGTGAGGCAATGACTTCAGCTACTATCCTCATAGGATCAGTCTCCTCATCATCTTCTTTGACTTCCTCATTAGCTTCTTCCTCTTTATCTTCTTCAATTTCTTCATTGTCAAACTGTATTGTCTCAAAGTTTGTTCCTTCTTCCTCATCATCACTGTCATCACCCTTGAATTCTACTGGAAATTCAATTTGTTTATGCAAGTGATAAACATTCTTCCACATACCTATAGAATTCTTGACTACATGCTCTATATCTTTTAACAAAATTAAACAAGTATTAAATCTAAGAGTCATCTTGTCTTCATTTTTCTTCATAGATTATTTTATCTTAGCATTGGTAATGCTTGGTAATAACTGCCTCAGGGTTTGTTCATAGATATCTTTTGCTTTCTACATGGCTGAGTCCCATCTTGGCTTCAATCTCTCTAATAGATCATTAGAAATCTAAGATGCTATCTGATCAGGGGAATACTTCCATTTTCCCATCTTGGTTAGCATCAATTCTTCAAACTATGTCTTCTCAGCCTCAGTCTTGGTCTCATACTTTAATGATTTGAAGTTGGTTATGCCTAAACCTTTTTCCATTTGTTTTAGTCTTTCCTAGAAGGTGAGAGGAGGCTTACTAAACACAACTTCACTATCTTTCTTTCTGGATCTCTTGGTAACTACTACAGTGGATGGCTTGGGTGGCTTGGTGATGATCACCTTGCCTTTTTTCTTTACTAGCTCTTCTTCCTTTTCTGATTCTTCTTCATCCTTTGCATCATCATCATCTTCTCCTTTACCTTCGGTCAAAAAAAGAGGTGTGCTGGACTTGAGTTTTTCTATTCTCTTCTTGCCTTTGTTAACCACTTGTGGAAGCTTGATTGCAAGCTCTATTCTTGCCTTGGCCTCATCATATGTTCCAAAGTGTGGTGCCTTTGGATCAATAGGTTTGTTTATCAATGCTTCTATTATGTCTTTTTCTTCATCAATGTTTACCTCATAGGGAAGAGGTTTTACCCATATAATTCTTGGTATAACTGCCTGAATGTAGACTTTGTCACTGTCTACCATGAAACAAATATCATCTTTGTAATCTTCAACCAATTTTTGGGAATCCTAAATCTATTATTCATTTTCTCCTTGAAGACATCAAAGTAGTTATCCATTATGCTAACAAAATTCTCACCCATTTGTACAATATACTCATTAATCTGATATAAAATAGGCATATCCTCTCTCCATATGACTACACCTTTAGAAGGGAAAAAAAATTGAACATAGAAAAATAGACATGTCAACAATGAACCAAATTTGCAAGGATTGTTCTTTGATGTCCTTATACTTTCCATATTTTTGTTGAACTATCTTAGTAACAAGTCTGCAAGATCATATGATAGATTGTTCTTCATGACTTTGAATACCAAGTCTTCTGATTGAAATGACACACTATTTAGATGACTAGAACTATAGATTTTATGAGCTATCACATGTATGCCAAATTTCAGTTCTGCATCTATTACACTACTAATCTTCATGCCTCTGTCATACCACTCACCTATGGTTTTCTTTTGCAACTCATCCTGACCTAGGGTTTTAGTAGCTTTGGCTTTGGAAAGCATGGGAAGGCCAATGATATTGTGAATCATCTTCTTAGTAATCAAAACTAGTTGCTCAAGCCATAACTGACTACTGTGAACTTAGCTTAGGATGTATTTGATCCATTTGATTTGGAAATTTCAAGGCAAGTGGGAAATGTGGGTTAAACCCTTATCTTCCAAGTGCTTATGCTCGGGTTTAAGAACACCATTCACACATAGTTCACCTAGGGCTTCATCTATTTCTATGGTTCCAATTTCTTGAATCACACACTTAAAATGAGTTTAGATATCGTTAATGAGTAGTACCTTAGGAGGGATCTATGATTGTGCTCCATTTGGATCGAGGTTTTTCGCAATTGCTGGTACAAGTTTGAAATCTGGTGATTTCCATTCGACTCCTTGGACCAACATTACTGACCCTTTCTTTTCCTTGCTACTACTTCTTGATGTTGCCATGGCTACTCAGTAGGTTATGGAAAACTTTAAAGATTATACTACAAATTTTGCTTGAAATTGCTTGATCATTTCTACAATTCGCTTGATCGCAATAAAACTTTAAGAATTTGGTGAAGAATGAATTCAATTTCCTACCTTTTGATAACCATTTTCCCATTAATTCCCTATACAAAAGTAGCTACAATGACATCATTATGCATGAAAAATTGTCATCCACTATCTGTTTGGATCGCTCAATGAATACTTCATAACTCGGTAACCAAACATGTGTGACTAGTTACGCCCAACCTTGCTTAGTAGAGTCTATTACTTAACCTTACTCAGTGATAACTAATACTAATCTTTTGTGATTCCCTTGTATCTTTGCTTTCTTTCAATTTTGGAACTGTTTAGATGTGATCATGATAACGTAGTTCCAGTTCTTACTTAGGAATTTAGTTGGGAATGGCGGAGTCACCCACTACTTGAGTGACATGATCAATATTATTAAGACTAGATCCCTCAGTGGATTTAGGAATCCATTTCTACCTCATTTGCTTTCTGATGTTATCTTCTTTTGCTTTCTTTTCATCTTCAACTCTACCCAATTCATGCAATTCTTGGCTAGATGACCAGGTTCTATATAACTGAAACCTCTTATGATGGTATCTCTCTTCCTTGTATGATTTTTAACATAGTTCATGCCAATGTGTGCATATTCTCCATAGTAATGACATCTACACTAGGTGTTATAGTCCCAACCAAATATTGCTTTCACAATTTGCTCTGCTGGATTGAATGACTTGGTTTTATAGTTTGATGCCTTGTGACCTTGTTTCTTGCATTTGTGACATTTGCCTCCAAATTTTGGTTTCTCTTTACATTCATTAGCCTTGTGATCATGCTAATTGCAATTATAACATTTACCATTGAATTTTTCTTTTCCATTACTCTAACATTTGTTTGATGTATGACCTATCTTACCACAGTGATTGCAAGTGGGTCTTTGATTCCTTTGAGCACCTTGTTTGGAGGATTCACCTTCTTTGTATCCAATTCCTACTTTACCTTTCTGTCTATAGAGATTCTACTAATTTTATTGATTCAACTAATTCATGTTTGCTTGGGATTTTATCATTCTCTCATTGACTTTCTTTTCAGTGTTTAGGTCATTTTTCAATCTTTTACTAATTTCCCATTTAGATCTCAGCTCACTTCTTATTCTTTCATTTATTTGTCTTTCAAAATTTAGATCATTTCTTATTCTTTCATTTTCAGACCTTAGACTCATGATTTCCTCATTTGCATTGGAGATTTGATCTATAAGATCTTCATGCTGAAGGGATTGATTTTGAATTTCATTGTTCCTTCCATCCAAGTCTTCTTTGGCCTTATTCCTCTATTCTAAGATTTCACATAGTCTTATTGACTAAATTTCTTGTTCTCTTTTCAATTTCCTTACTTCTTCTTGTAGGGAACCATTCTTCTCTAAGAGTTCTTTGATTGCTTTGTTTGCTTCATCTAAACTACTTGAGGGAAAAATATCTTCAATCTTTTCTTCAATGTACTAGTGATCATTCGTTTGATTTGCAAGTTCCTTCCTTTTTTTCAGGGATTGGGAAAGTTGCTCCTTAGCTTTCTTGAGTTGTATAATGGCCATTTCTAGATCTAGCTTTTCATTTTCAATTGCTTTGTCAAGTATGAATATCTCCATTGTCCTTGATCTTTCCTCAAGCTATCAAGCTTTATCTTGAGAACCAAAATTCTTTGATAACAATTGTTGGAAATATTCAAGACTATGCCAGGTTACTGAGAGGGGAGGGGTGAATTAGTAATATCAAAACTTTTAACAAATTTAGAAATTAATAGCATAATCCAATTATCATTAATAGATCTAATCTACTACATGCATGAGAAACTGGAAGCATAAAATACTTTGAACACAATATTCGGTGACCTAGAAACCTTCCAAATAGAAAGTAAAATTGGGGTGGGGATGATACCCATAAAACTTTAGTATTGCAACATAAAGTTGGCCTAGTAAGGCTTACAATGATCACTTCTGGTGATCTGCCCTATTATGAGCAATTAGGACTGCTAGGTCCACCTTGTTAGAGGTTTTGCAAACATACAATAAAGTATGCACTCGGTGAAGAGATTTGACAAAAGATTGTTAAGTCTACCTTGTTAGAAGATTTTGAACTGGTTCACTTATTAGAATGAAATAGTGGATCTTTTACTTACAACTAATTTTCTGATAGAGATTCTTTGAAGTACAGATCACCTTTATGTGATAGATATGCCTCTACTGCTCCTTGATATGGCCTTACAATATACTTTGTTTTTTGTTGATTCTAATTTGCATGCTTACATTTCATTCACATTGTCTCAATTCAAAACACTTACATACACATGGATATGATACAATACATTACATATATATACCAATCCAATTTACAAAATTATAAAGTCAGCTAATATACAAGTTAACACCAATATTACAAAGTTGGCTCAAATAAAGACACTTGATTTTTGAAGACTAACTTGGTGAAGTTTTGATACACGGTGTCCACTGTCATTACTCGGCATCATCATGCATTTAGTAGAAGTGGAAGCACAATCCATACTAATAATCTCAGAGTAATCTCTAACTCGGTTTGCACTGGTGACTTGGTAGATACAGTTTCACTCGGTAGAAACCAAATTCCACGCTTACCATGACTAAACTTGGTAAACACTAAATATCTCATCACTTGGTTAACACTAACTTCACTTCACATGAATTGATAGCTCAGTAGAAACTAAAAGGCTTGGTAACCATTGAATGGCTCGGTAAGAACTGTAAGACTTCACACTACCTGAATTTACTTGGTAACCACTTAAATGCTCGATAGGAACTATAAAGCTTGGTGGCTACTAAATTACATGGAAAACACTGTAGACTATTCAATGAGCTTAGTAGCCATACAAAATTTGAATAAGTGTTGTCACTAATAACAAACATGACTTAATGTCAACACTGTTCTCCTTTTAGAATAATTGCTACATAGCAATACATCCAGTCTTCAACAAGACCATGAGGTCATGAATATGAGGTTTCATATGGTCTTTGGTGACTATTTTGGGAAACCTTGAACCACCTCTATAGTTTTTCTCTGTCCACTTTCTAGCCATGGTGTTACGATACTTGTTTGGGCTTTCTTGATACTCGACCAAGGACTGGGTAGGGCTAAAAATGGCAAAGGTACATTCAGGCAGACGCAAAATTGAGGAAATGGTTTTCCTAGAAATAGATAAAAGAGATTCCCCATCTTTATTCAAAATGGTTTTGGTTCTTACATCGTAGTAGTCAATGCATAGCTAAAGTAACTCAGGATTCAAAAGAGTAGGGGAAAATCCACAGCTTCAATTAAACCACTGGTTAAAATTTCTAGACACCCATTGACCTCATTAGCTTGCTCAAGAAAATTGGCTTGCAACTTTGCTACCTTGACACCCTCCAAATTAGTATCACAAATGATAGGTTTTCTACATTCTAAACTGGAAATTTTTCCAAAGAAATGTAAAACAAACTTCATTTTAAGCAAGGAAATAATGCCCAACACTGATTCATTCTTCAAAATTCACACAGAGGATAGAGAAAAGAGGTGGGGTTTCTTATATTCTTACTTTTGGTTTGCTAAGAAAAACTAGACCTTTTTCCTTCACTTTCTGCCACTTCTCCTTCAATTTATCCTTTCATATGATAAACAATAAAATCGAAACTTGTGTTCTTTTAAAGGGAAAGGAGAACATACAGGCAAAAGTATGGCCTCATAATGAGGCATTCATGGAAAATTAGTTGCAGCCTAATTTGTATGATTGAAGCCCATGACAAGACCTCTTTATTTAATAATTCCCCTTTGTGGTTGTCTTTGCAATGATCACTTATTTTTGACAAATAATCTCCCACATTTCTCTTTAGGATGAACAACATGCATGAGTCTATAGTTTTCATGGGATTTTCATTTAGAAACTTCAACACTTTGTATTTTTCAACCTCATGAACTTGGAACATGATAGCTTGGCATTGACTCTAATCAACCTCCCATACTATCACAAGGGTTTAAATTTTATAGGTAACAACACTTCCCCTTCCACGCATGTAGTAGTAAAATCTAGAATGAATTTACTACCTTGCTTTATTATGGATGCCACCCATTCCTATACTATTTCTAAGAATAGTTTACCCCTTTGCATCTATTTAACCAACTACTAGCTATCTAAGGAATTGGGATCAAAAGACTATGGAGTCTGAATTAGTGGAAGAGCACCCAAATTCATCAATGAATCTATATAGGTAGTCATAGTGATTATTAGTGCCTTTAGCTCTTTCTTCTCTTTGCTATCTCTTCCTGATTGGGTCAGCATGTGGTCTGTAGAGAATTTGAAGAAGTGATTGCCAATGTCTCTAGTAATGGCCTCTAACTCTATAGTGGTGACCTTAAAGCCTTTGACATCAATTTATACAAATTCATCCTTCTATTTGTATGTATCCACTTCTGTTGTTACCCTTACTATCACTAGATCCTTGATCAAGTGCACATCACTCTTCATCTTTTTACTCTTAGAACCATGAGCTGCATATTTGGTGACAATATCTTTAATAGGTGTAGATACAGGCTGTAGGTTTCATTTCTTTCCACCTGAATTAGACAACCATGATGGAATAGTAGGAGTAGCGGTCATTCCTTGACTTCCCCTGGAGGAGTCATGAATTTAGGTTGATCTAATTTAGGAGCTTTGATTAACTACACATCACCATCCGAAGTATCTGAGAAGCTAAGATCTTCTCCTAGACCTTATCGTTGAGCCATCATTTTCTCCCTTTGAATCTCCTGTTGCATAAGTGCCTTGGATTTAATCTTGGACCTAGTTCTAGGGGCCATGGTTTATTTAGGAGATGGTGTTCATTTCTGGTTATTGGGTGCTGATGTGCTACCTACAACATAAGATGAAATTGGGATGTCAAAAGTCAATGTTTTAGAGAAAGAAACTACCTTTGGGGATTTTCTAGTTTGTTTTTCATTCATAGTCTTTATGTTTCTTCTCCTTGACTAGTTATTTGTGTGAGTGAGAATAGATTTGGTCCTTAAGTTTATACCATGTATTTTTCATCCTAGCTCTAGTCTACCTCTAATTGTTTTAGTTCACTTGCTTCTTCCCATCCCGGTTTAATAATATCTAAACCATCCTCAACTACTCCTTCCAATTTCAATTTCAATTTGAGATAATTAATTTGTGGAAGTGTTAATCTTGAGTGATCTTTCTTTATCACTTATTCCTCATCATTACAATCTTTCCATAGATTTTCTAAATGTGGAACCATAGGTGATTGACCCTTCAAACCAAGTATTTTAGCTGCGAAACCTTTGTTGTTAAAATTTCTCCTCCCTTGGTAGGATCTAAAATTGAAATTGAGCAATTTTCTTCCAATTACAAAGGTATTAATCATGTTTTTGTAGGTTAAGTGACCAAGCTTAATAGGGAAAATAGTTTCCTAGTCTTCGTAAGGTAGATTGTCCTTAATCATCGAAAACAAATGTCTACAAAGTTTAGCTATGATAAAATAATCTAGGACATACTAAGGTAGTTTCACAAGTTCTTCTTCAAATACCCCTTCTCTTAAGTATATGAACTTAGGAAATTGAATAAAATTGCTCCCATAACTTTGAATTAGCTTTTGTACTTCCAGGAACAACCTCGACATTAGTGCCTTTTTGAGGCTCAAGTGTAAACTCTTTATCAACACAACATGCATTTTTCTAAAATCTTCCAACACTCTATCACTTTGGAGTAGAGTACCTATTGGTAGACAGTTACATATTCATTCCAAGTTTCACATGGAAGAGAAGTAATATTGCTGATATAGGCAATGTAATAGGTCAGACAGGAAGACATGTGGAAATATTCTCTAGAAAACTTAGCATGTTTAAGTTGAGTTCTCAATGAACTGGCTATTAATTCTAGCCAATCTAACAGTTATTCTCCCTTCAGAATGATTTCTACATAAAGATACATCCAATCTTCAAAGAGAAAAACATTCAAAGAACCTTTAACCTGGTGTAATAAGACCATGAGGTCATGAACATGAGGCTTCATATGATCCTTGGTGATTAATTTGGGAAATATTGAGCCACCTTTATAATTTGTCTTTGTCCACTTCCTAGCCAACATGTTATGGTATTTGTCTAGACTCTCCTAATACTCAACTAAAGACTAGGTAGGGCTAAAAGCAACAAAGGTACACTTAGGTAGATGCAATACTAAAGAAATAGTTTCCTTGGAAATGGATAACACTGGTTCCCCATCTTTATTCAAAATACTTTTTTGTTCTCACATCATAGTGGTTAATACACAATTAAAGTAGCTCAGAACTCAAAAGGGTAGGAGGAAAAGCCACAACTTCAATCAAACCAATGGTTAGAATCTCTAAACAGCCATTAATTTCATCTGCTTTCTCAAGAAAATCTTCTTGCAACTTCTCAACTTTGACACCTTCCAAGTTAGTATAAAAAATGATAGGCCTCTTACACTCTAAACTGGAAACATTTACGAAGAAATGTAAAATAGACTTCATTTTAAGCAAAGGAAATAAAAGTCCAACACTATTTTTTTCTTCAAAATACACATAGAGGAAAGAACAAGGGGTTTCTCATATTTTCACCTGCAATTTATTGAGAGAAAGCTAGACCTCTTTCCTTCACTTATAGCTCCTTCTCCTTCAGTTCACCTTTTTGCATGATAAAACCATCAAATGGGAAACTTATGCTTTAAAAGGAAAGGAGACATATTGGCAAAAGTACTACCTCATAATGAGGTATTCATGGTGAATTTGGTGTGGTTTGATTTGCATGCTTGAAACTGTGACAAGACACCTTCATTAAATGGTCATCCTTTGCAGATGTCCTTGCAATAATTACACATTTCTGACAAACAATCGAACTCCCAGATTAAATATTTGCCCTTTTGAATCATGATTACAAGTAATCTTGCTTTTCAAACAAAATTAAATAAGACAAGATCTTCAATCATTATTTCTGACATCTTAGTTAATTTCTCAAGAACTAGTTATCCTTAGAGAATCATTAACACTTGCACTAAAAAATATTCAGTAATGGAACTACTTTGAATTGCTTCAAACTAAGGTTCAAAGAAGTTCAAAGAGGTTCAAACAAACATCTTTATTATGCTTTGCAGGTCCCACCTATAGAAAATGATTAGAATCAAAATCCTTTGGTTGAACTACTTTGAATTACTCTGAACCAAGGTTCAAAGAGGTTCAAAGAGGTTAAAGACACAAGAGCCATGATGAACATCATATGATAAATCCCCATATGTAAAGCTTGGTGATATTCACAAGATATGAGACTGAGAAGGGCTGGTTTAATGTATGACTTTGAGATTCAAAGGAAACTAGAGAAAATTTAAAATAATGGTGACTTAAACTAAGGCTAACACTTCTCTAATTTATTTTTTAGGATTCTCTTCTTTTATAGCCACAAATCCTAACTCATCATCAATTTTATTTTGAACCCTTTCATATGATCCATCATCTTCATTTGCATACAAGAAATCTCTAGGTCTTCTAGGCTTGAAATTACTTCTATAATTTTCTCTCTCTCTTAGGAAACTTAGAAACATAATGACCAAATTCATTGCAAGTCCAAAATTTAAATATTTTCTTACCATATGGTTCTCTTTTCATAAATAGGGCTATTCCTTCTTTAATATTTTTGTCTTCTTCAGATCCAGATCTATTATTACTAACATAGTCTCCATTTGTTCTTGTGATTCTAGATAAAGAAGGACAAAAAATAAAAGAACTAAAGTTTGTTTCTACTTTGGTCAATTCTCTTGATTGCTTCAAACTTGATTTTTCTACTTCCAATCTTCTAAGCAAAGTCTCTCTGGTAGAATTCTTTGTGCAGGGTATCATAAGTTCAATCATTTGAGCTACTTGTTTGAATGGTGGTGTTAAGGTTTTCAAAATCTTCCCCTCAATTTCATCTTCTTCTTTTGATCCTTCATAGTGTTGGTATTGTAGTGATTGGTCATATAGTGGGGGTTGATTCTATGGTGCCTAAAAAGTTATTATACGTAGTTGAGATTCATAATGCATTGTAATGTTGGTGAACATTTTTACTAGATAACAAAAAGGTTGAAGGCTATGTAGGTGGACATAGCCCAAGTTTTGGGTGACCCATGCTAAATATGTGTGTTATCTACATTCTTTGTGTTTTTTTCTATTGTTTTTGCATATAACTACTTATTCTTATATTGTTCCAGATTTGTCAAATGCTAACACACAAGGCTTATTTCCTACAATAATTTTTGATATTCTACCAACATAGCTTCTCATAGATTCATCTTCTATCATGTAAGCCTCTTGAAATAAACATATCCAATTCTATAGTCTTACTCTTTTTGCATGCTTATCACTTTCAAAATTAGTTTCTAAATCCTTCCAAATTTTGTGAGATGTTTCCAAAGATTTTACCTAACTATATTTATTCTCTAGAAGAGCTAACAATAATGCTTCTCTGGCAAGCATATTGCACATGAATAGATCTCTCCTAGGTTCACTACATTCCTCAAGATCATTTTCTTCTATTATATCTTTGTTACTCTTTGTCAAAAGCCAATATCTTAGACCCATACATAGAAAATGAATCTTCATCTTTTCCTTCTAGTTGTCATAGTTAACTCCATCAAACTTAGGACTTTCTTTTCTAAAGTGACCCTACATTGATCTCCCAAAGATGTTAAGATTTCTCTTCAAGGACATGATTCTCTGATACCAATTTTTACAATGTAAAGTCCACTAAGATAACTAAGAGGTGGGGGATGTGAATTATTTATCAAACTATTATAACAATTATTAACCTTATTAATCCTTAACCATTTGAGAAATATAATCAACAACCATAAGTAAATACTCATACACAATAACACCAGATATGTAAACTAGGGAAACCCTTGATTAGAGGGAAAACCATAGTGGGGATGGTACCCAAAAAATTATGTACTAATATAAATGTTTCTTAGTAGAGGATGGAATATGTTAGGAGCCAATGAAATAGATTTAGTACATATCAATCCCCATTAGGAGACTTTGGATCCCTGTTAGGAGTTGTAGAAGGTAGATGGACCCATTGTTCAAACAACTTTAGGAGAAAGAACACCAAATTCATTGCCCAATTGGTCTTTATACTATTCCTTGAAAAATAATACAAATTTTAAGCTCCTTCTTTGTCATTTGACTAGACCAACCCTCTTCTGACCTTGTCTACTAGATCACCAAACTTGCATCCAATAATACCTTGGATTGTTTGCACACATTTACCAAATGCTCTTCTCTTGCTCAATTTCTCTCTCTCATAATGCCATACTAACAATCAAGGAAAATACCTTCTTGTATTTCACATCCTCAAAATGATTCCTTGATCTAGACTTAAGGATTTCCCAAATAATTATAATAGGACCTCATTAAGATATTACATATTTTCATAATTACAAGTCACTATTGGCTCAAAATGTTTACAAATTTCCACATGCGTAACATTTTTCCTTGCACATTTGCTAATGTCATCATCAAAATGTCTACTATCATCGTCCAACTTTACATATCAAGATTATACTTAGTTAGGAGATATAATCCATTCATCAAAAATTGCTTCTTTGGTAATCTATCTGAATATTGTCTTATGTAAATCACAAATATCTTCTTCATGTCTTCACAACTCTGCATACTCTCTTGTCCACTTCATTAGGACACATTATATAACATATCCTCAATGATACTTGACTTGATCATCAATGTACAGTCTGCACAACCTCTTTCTCTATTTGCTACTTTTCCAATCTTCACAAAAACTATACTATGTTGTCATCAATGTCAAACACAATCATGAATGTAGCATGTCAATTATGCTAGCAGATACCAATGCTTAGGATACTCCCCCAAAGGAATATCACCAAAATTCACACTAACAAAAATCATATCATAAACTAAATCAAAGGGTGATAAAGTGAAGCTAGGTGAACAAAAGAAATGAGTGTGAAAAAAATCTAAACTCTATTATTACAAGAAATCAATGTTGTTGGTTAAGAGCAAGTTGAGATCAGGATGAGGCTATGCCTCCTCCTTGAAGAAATTAAGTTTTTATCATTAAATGTCATAGGTTGTAATATTATTGATAAGATTCTCTTGATAAAGTAGAGGTTTGGTCAAGTGAGAGTAGATATTATTTTGTTACAAGAAACTAAGATTAAAATGGAAATAATTTCTCTGCTATAAATATATCTTTTAGTAGATGGTGATGTAATTGGATGGAGGTACAAGGAGCATTTTCTGGGTTGGGTGTTTTGTGGAAAGAGGGGTCTGTGGAAGTAGAACTAATTTAAAAAGATTTTCATTAGAAGTAGATAAGGGCTAGATCCAAAAAATTAGGGATTGTGCTCAATTTTTTTAATGTATATGGTCCTATTTAGGATAGATTCAAAATATATTTACAAAATACTCTTTTTGGTGTTGAATACTTTATTTGTTGAAATTGTTGGTTTAGGGGGTGAATTCAATGCTATTCTATACCAAATAGAAAAGAAAGGTGGTAGAGGATGGGTTTCTTCAAGTCCAAACTTTTAAAACAATATTGTAATGAATAAGGGTTTCTTTGATATACCATTCAAAAGGGGGAGTTTACATAGATTATTTGGCATGCATGCTTTATAAGAATTGCAGAGAAGTTGGACAGGTTTTTTTTGGCTAGGGAGTGCGCTAGTTTACATTGGACATGTGATGCAGAGATCTTGCCTATGCATGGATTGGATCACTTTCTTATTGGTTTGTAGCTTTGAGATGAATCCTCTCTAGATTGATGCCCTTTTAAGTTTGAGGCAATGTGGCTGATGGTTGAAGGTTTCTTGGATTTTTCAAAAGTTGGTGGTTAATTGCTCCTAAGGTGGAAGGTAATAAA